>JARHVA010007190.1:662500-736198 GCA_037957365.1 Torreya grandis
GCAGGGAGTGTGAGTTATCTAGTTTTACAGGCAATTTAAATGCATAGATTTTGTGCTATTTAGGTCAGAAGGTGAGTTAAATATAAGTGAGTTAAATGCAAGGATTTTATGTTATCTAGATCAGAGGATGAGTTAAATGCAAGTTATTAAACTTGGATGGCAACATGATGGGAAAACATGGTTTATGATCTCACCAAATTTAGCAAGAGAATTGCAAACCTGCTAAATTACTTAACATTAGATGTTGTATTGACATGATACAAGATTAGGATTAAGGTAATTAGTGACATTTATTTTAATTTCTTTGTTTATGTGCATTTAGAGGAGAGGCTATTAGAGCTTTATAGTTCATCAAAAAATTTATTGTTTTTTTATTTTTGTTGTGGGTGAAGCATCAATAAAGAGGTTAAGGTTTTCCATAGTAATTGGTGTAGACACTATGAATTCACACTATTATATTACTATTAATATATGTATCTTATGAGTCTAATACTTAAGCCTCAATTGGGGTGATGATGGAGGTGAAGGAGGTGTCGATGGAGGAGCAACATGACAGGCATGGGTGTTTGTGATCTAAGGGCAAGGGGTCATTACTAGGGCATTCATCAGGATTCAGTTCTGTAGACTTTAGGTAGAAGAAAAACAAAGGTAGAAAGAAAATAAATGAAGAGGTAGGTATGCTACCATGGATGAAAATAAAGGAGATACTGAGTTTAGGGTTAGCCAGATGGAGCACAAGTCTGTATCCAGGCATATAAGGGGTAGGGGCAAGGGTAGGCACAATTTTCAAGATCCTGAATACATGGTTTATCCCCCTAAAATTTCAAAATTAAATTTTGATTTTCCTATTTTAGGCTTTGGAAAAACTTAGTGTTCTTTTTGGTCTAGAAAAAGGAGCCGCTGGTCTGGAGGAGAGAGATTTTGGAACAAGCAAGACCAGGGTTTCAAAGGCCCTAGTTTTGTCATCTTGTATTAATATTTCAAACCCTTTTCACACCTACATAGATTTTTATAAAAAAAATATCCTCAAGACTAATCCAGGTTATGAACCTATTTTGGTTCCAAGAGAACTGACTTCTTTAAAAATTTCCCCAACGAAGGAAATAACCATTGAGGAAGTTTTGAAGGAGGTGCCTCAAGCAGATTATTCTTAGTTTTCAGATAAAGAAACAAATCATCTTGGTGATGTACCCTTAATTTTTTATCATTCCTCTCCTATCCTTGATTTTTCAGATTTAAAGCTTTCAAAGGTTTGTGTGGATAAGGGAAACATTTCGTTGATTGTGAGATGTGTTGGGAAAAGGCCGCATGGGAAGGGCTTTAGCAATGGGCAGAGGGCTCTTGGCCAACACTAAAACCTCTCTCCATTTCTTTATTTTATAATGGTTTCTTTTTGCTTCAATTCTAATCAACAGAGGATCAAGATTTTATTTGGTCAAATGGCTCGTGGTTTGTTGGTAATCAGGGCGTGTTTTTGTGCCCTTGGGCTCCATTCTTTGATCCAAATTCTTTGATTATTTCACAAGCTCTGGTTTGGTTAAGGTTATATAATCTACCTTTTTCCTTGAGAGATCTTGGTCTTTTCAACCAATTGGTGAGTAAACTGGGAGTCTTTGTTAAAATAGATGATTCCATTAAAGCACATAGGAATTTTGTCTGAGTTTATTTACTGGTTGATTTATCCAAACCACTATTTCATTATGTTAAAATCTCTTCTTCCCATGGAGTTTAGTCTCAATTTTTTTAACTTTGAAGGTCTTCCATTTAGAGGCTTAAAATGTAATAAATTATATTATAAGATGGTTGCTTGCTCGAAGAAGGAGTTTACAGGTTCCCAAGCCTCAATTGTGCAGAAATGAGTTAGAAAGATTAGTTCCCTGAATCAAAATCTGGTTTTTAGTTTGTTTGGGTTAGCTAAATAAAAATTAGTAGAAGTCCCATCTTCAAAAGTCTATAAAGAGGTTCAACTTTCTCCACAAAATCAAAAGTTTTTGGAGGTTGTAGATATTTTGGATGATTTAGAGAAAGGACAACCTTCTCTTAACAAGCAAGAAGAGGCAACAAATGTTTCAAATTATGGTCAAGAGGACTTGAACAAATCTTCTTATAAAATAGATATCCCTCTAGTGTATGATATCTCAAAAGAGGAGGAAGAAGGATGGGAGGAAGAAGAAGTGCTAGTAAGTAAGGCAGTCTTATCTATAGCTCAATTAGAAAGAGCTATTAAGACACCCAACTTCAGTCTAAAAAGGAAGAGAGGAAGGAACTCAGAAGAAAAAAAGTTGTAGAAGGATGTGCATAGCTCTATTAATGGTGGAACCCAATGGACCATGGAATCACTGCTGTCTAGTAGAGGTTGACATCTACAAGTAGCCAATGGTTGATTTATAGATTGGTGTAGGAGTGGTTTTTCTAATTTTTATAGAAGATTTATTTTGTTATCTCTTTGACTAATTGCTTATTTTTTTGAATGCTTTAATTTTCCTTTGATTTTTGGTTTAGGTGTTAGAAATAAATTTTCATTTGAATAATATTTAATGACTCCTCACTGTCTGGCAAGATTTTCAAGGTTAAAAATCTTGGTTGATTTTCAGTTCTTTTATTAAGGAGACTGGATCTCCTATTGTGCTCCAGAACTGGTTTAGGCTCTGGTTAAAAGCCCAACATTGATCCAAAAAATATATGTGTCTTACCCCTTAACCATCCTTTTTATGTTAGTTAATTTATTTTTGGCATTTACCATCTTATGTCACGTAATTAGTCTTACTAATTACTTTTTACCTAGGTAACTAATTAACCCTCCCTAAAGCTAGCCAAATCTCCACAAATTTATTAGAAGTAAGTTATATTAACCTCTTAACAACTTCTCCCTAGCCGAACCTCATTATAAACAACCTATACTAAGTTTAACCTAATGAATTAGAGTTTTTTGAACAAATATGGTAATCTTAGAATGGATCAACTCTGACCCCCGTGATCGTCATCGATCTTATTAAGATCGACGTTGATTTAAACCTAGATCATCCTTGAGTAGAAGGATCTTGAATTCATATACTAGAATGATTGATAAATTGACCTAGAACACTTGTAAAAGAATGACCTACCTATTTCAATCCATCCACACTCATTCAAAGGTTAAGAACATCCCTGCCAACGTGATAATTCTCTACAATAGTAGAAGCATTTTAGAGGTAAGTATATTGTTCATTTTTAATATATTTTGATTCATGTATTATTTATTTATGTTCTATTTATTTCCTTTAGTCTTGATAGATAATTAGTAACTATTCATAAAATCCATTTAAAATCTCTTAAAGCATACCATTAGGCCCTATCCTGAGCTTTCTACCCCCACTATTAGGATCAATGACAATTCCTCATACGAATTGACATTAATTACATAATTGATACTTATTCTAAGATAATCAACATCAATCATTGTTTTTTTACTTTCTATCTACAATCCAAATCTAGTTTAGTAGTCCAAAATAATTTCAATTAGCTATCTCTAGTTTTAAAATCATGAATCTCCATTTGTAGATGACATTGCTAGGTGTTATACATGATGTGGTTTCCATCCATGATTTACCCATAGTCCCTTACCTGTTATTCATAGATCAGAGTGATATTTCCTTTGAGTTAGGACTTTGTGCAATCATTTTTGCCCCTACTTTAGAAGCAGTCACTGAATAGTTATAATTAATACAAGAACAAGTACAAGAACAAGAACAAGAAGATTCAACTATAACATATTAGAATGAACACTTTGATAACATATTTGTAATAGATTAATCTATTTCTTTTTAGTATCACATCTATATTATCATATGATTTATTGTAATTTCTATTATTACATTTTCTACTTAATTGCTTAAAATAGTGCACTGACACCTTCCTAAAGAAGTGTACCACTTCTTGGAATTGATCTAGCATTAGGAATTCCACTTATCTATCTTATTAATCAATCTTGTCCAAGTTGTATCTTATCTGCAGGTAATCCTTCCAAGCCAAAAAGGAGTTCCCACTTCTCTAGATCAATGATGCACAACCTCCATCATACGAATCCCTTTAAAATAATGTATTATTTCTATTTTTAGTAAGTTTATTCATTAAGAAGAATGAACGAAAAAATACTAAAACCTTTTGGCATGCCTGGTGGGACCCCTAAGGTCTCATTATTCTTATTATTTTTCATTGTGAAATTTTTAGTTAGTTGCATTTTCTTGATTGTGTGTTTGCATTCAAATAAAAAAGAGAAAATATAAAATTCTTGTTTTTCTTTTTAAAGTCTAGAAAAGAATTACATTCATCCTCTGTTTGTTTAGATAATCCACATAGATTAAATTTCGGTAGATTAATACATCATGATAGTCACACTCTTTCACACATAACCAAACCATGGTAATCTTAAAAACAAACATCAAAACATTTTTCTACCTTGGTGTACCCACTTGTATTTCATTACCAAAGGGAAAACCAACTCAGTGTACCATTTGAGTATAAAAATTATGACAAATAAGTATAAAGGCTAAGCACCCAACACCCTTATCCCTGTGGTGTGTGAAGTGAGGGGGTAGGCCCCAATACCAAGCCACATACTTCTTTCCAACATAGAATTAGACCTCAACATAAATTTATGTATATAGAGGTTCCCATCATTAAACAAAACCTAAAACCAACTTTAGATTACCATTTCTCAGTACCTTCATTAGCCCATTTCCCCATCACATTCTAAATTTAGTTTCTTAAAAAGTAAAATATTTTAAGTATGCTTAATAGAGTGTGTTCCTTCTTTCACTAAAATGAGATAATCAAAAGAATATGATGTGTCTTTGCATTTCATTCTTTATTTCATTTTTAGTGCTACATGGTTCTAACGTGATAGCAATCGCTGAAACAAACTGAATCTCCTACCTCATCCTCTTCCATGGAAAACACACCAAGTCTTCCTACCTCTCTTGAATCCATGGGGGAAGGCATTGCCCAATTTCATACATAAGGAGACCCAAAATTCACTAGTATATTGGATAGTAATCTAATTTATCTAAACATTATCTTAGTACTTGATCCATATGCATTCTTGTTTCCCCTTAAACCCAATCTTCTGGGTTTTTGAATGGCATGCCCCTCAAGGGACCTAAGTACTTACTGTAACCATGGTTTCTTCTTCCAATAATCCATGTCTAATGGGTTTCAATACTAACATATAACAACCCCTAGATAATCCACCACCATTGGTATCTAGTAACCCTTCTCTGACCATTACCCAAACCCAAAATGTTACTACAAGCCAACTTACGCTTACTCCACCACCCACTACTTCACCCCATAATTTATTAATTTCAATCCCTACAATTCTCCCACCTATCCAAACAAGCATAACTTGGAATCCTCAAACATAAACTTTACAATAGGTTTCTTTAAGTTAGCCTCTTCAACAATATGTCTCCTTAACTACTCAATACCTTGCTCCCTCTTAATCCTTTGTGACTACTCACCTTCACTCCTCCCTAAAAAAAACATACCCTTGAAATTACCACAGTATGTGGAAGCATCCCAACCTATCATGACCACTTCTATTGGTTATCCCCTTTCATAACCATTTTTCACTCTATTCCTTGCCTATCAACATTTACCACAAAACATCTTAGGGGGGGTTCCTTAATACATTACCCAACGTGACCTTGTGAACATCCTTATGAATAGGATGGAAAATCTAGAAGCCTCTGCCTTTGAGCAGAAAAATATGCTCATATATGAGCAAATTTGTAATGGACCTATTGATCTTGTTGTCCTGATTAGGCCATATCCCTCGTATTGGGAACTTCCAAAATTTACAAAATTTCAAAACAAGGAAGATTCCCAATAACACCTCAGGGTGTTTATACATGCATGTTACCTTAGATATCATGATGATGCTCTCCTTTTAAGGACCTTTCATGTGTCATTAGCTGGACCAGATTTAGATTGGTATAACTCCATCCCTCAACACCCCCTTTTTTGGGCAATTAGCCCAAATATTCTTAGAACACTTCTCTATTAATATCACAAGGAAAGTGACCATAACCAACATGTATGCCATTAGATGATTTAATCATGAATCCATTTTTGACTTTGTAGCTAGATGGCTAAGCCTTATAAATCAATTAATCTTCTCCCTTCCTCAGCCTGAATTAATTGGTTTGTTTTCAAGATTGTGCGCTAAGCATATCTCGTCAACACTACAAGTTCAATCATTTAAGAATTTCAATGAAGCCTTTACCATGGCCTATAAACTTGAAGTCTGAGCCTTAAAGGAAGGAAAGGTTAAGTTACGTAACAATAAATTTAAACCTGACCCCTCCAAAGGAACCAACAATGCCAAAACCAAAGGCATATAAAATGCAGCTATCTTAAAAATGGCACCTCCATAAACAAATAACCAATCCAAACCTTCTACCTCCTAAACACAACCACAAAAACCCATAACATGATTTCTCCCTCAGTAATACACACCCTTAGGGGAGTTATATGCCTCTATTTTAGACAAGCACCTAAAAGCTTCCATTATCAAGCTTCCTATAGTCAAACCCCTTGACGATTCTTGTCCCAAACCTAATTGGTACAATGAAAGTGACTTTTGTGTTTATCATTGTGTACTTGGTCACAATGTCAATAGATGCCAATATTTCAAAGGTTTGATTCGAAACCTTATCAACCAAGGGGAATTATAGTTAGATAATCTTAAATCTCCTCCTAATCAATCCATATATATCTTTAGACAACTGTTCCCCAATCATCCTTCTACATCTAATTCTGTACAAGCAAATACAAGAAGCACCTTATATCATGAAACCCATGTAATAATCACAATCCATGATCAACTTATCCCTAGAGAAGTTGATAATGCTTCTAAAACAATAAGGATCCCAGATCTCCTTATAAGAGATATTTTTGAACCAACTGAACTGGTTAATTATGTTCTTAATAACCACTCAAGTTTTCTTGATCTCATTATTTGGGACTACCTAAGCTTATTCAAGGCAACCGACTAAAAATAAAGGATGAAAAAGCTATCAAGGGGGATACTTGTTTAGATATCCCAAAAGATAGACATGCTACTCCCTTAGTCACTACAAAATCTTTATGTAGCATACCCATTCCCCCTATCTTACTCCCTCCTAAGATGTTTGCTACATTACCTTGACCACTTCTAAAACTATCTTCTCCTACCATTCAGGCCAAGCCAAACCCTATGAAAGGGAAAAATAGGGGAAATGTTTCAAGAAGTGGAGATAAATGTCTTGGGGCACCATGAGGTAAATCCTTATAACATCCCCTGATAAGAATTGAGCTCCCTAAAGATGGCATCTCTACTACTTCTAACCAAGCACAAAAAGGGAAAATGGTTCTGCTACCAATTCAAACTAAAACATCCATATTGGGACCTTATCCTTCTATAAGGATAAAAGCCACCACTATGGAATCCTCCTCTAAGAAAATACACAAGTACAAAAGGATATTCCCACAATAATAATGTAAATAAATCATCCTTTAAATCCTTATTACCCTTAGAATCTTGGTGTAAGGCCGTTTCCCAATATAGAGTACCGTCTTTTGGAAACATTCGAACAATAAATGTAGGCCCCATGGCAATGCCTCAAAAGGTGGAAAAACCTAACCAAGATCCATTATGAGGGTCTTATTCTTAGATTCTTCATCGACTCCTTCAGATCTCCCTTATCACTCTACCACCTATAAAGCCTGTTAACCCCCATACTCAAAAATTGGAATAGTAAAAAAAAGAAATATGCTTACCATTGAATATCAAGACATAATACCAAAAGTTGTAATGCACTCAAAATTGTAGTCCATGATTTTTTATCATAAGATGATCTTTAATGGGAATCGTTTGGTCTTGATTATCCTCATAATTAGACCAATAAAGTCATGACTACTTTGGGAGCTATTATATTACCTAGAGGGTCAAAACAAGCTTTGAAGGAGGATATAACCACTGACAAAACTCAACATCAACCCCTCTTAAACCCTCTAGACTCAGAGGACTCCTAAAACACAACAAACCAACCATTATTTCAAATAGATGCTATACACATAGCCACTCGATCCTAGGCACAGAGTCATAAAAACTAAAATCCCAACAAAGCTAAGGTGTCTTTTGCAAAAGATCCTACTTTTGCTACATACAATCCTATATAACTCATCCTAAAACCCAAATTTTCTATTTTAAGGAAAGCATAGAATAAAAATCCCTCAGAGTTGATACATATATCATTTCTAAAACAACTCCACCAACTCCTCATCAAAATGTCTTTATATGAACTTATCCAAAATTATCCACAACATTGTGAAGCTATGATAGAGGCCTTGCAGGCCACCCAGGTACAATTATATGAACCTCAACCTCTATTGACCTTCATTGGATCCTTACAAAAGTTATCATTTATCATATTTCATGATTTTAAAATATCCCCATTTTAAATTTGACGACCAGGACCAACCATAATTTATCACTACCCAATTTAATCAAACATGAATCAAAAGAGTTATGATTGACAATTGAGCCAGTATAAATATTATCTCTTCACACACTTTTAGGTAACTCCAATTACCAAAAGCTATTGTAGATTAATATCTAGCCATCCTATGAGCCTTTAATGACACCATTGCCCCCACATTAGGTACAATCATCCTCCCCATCTAAGTAGGTATACATACCCTCCAAGAGATATTGTATGTGATAGAGGGGGAATTTCAATATAAAATCCTACTAGGATGTCCTTGGATATGCACTATGCATTATGTCCCCTTTACTTTACATCGATGCCTTAAATTTGAACATGAAGGTAAGATCCATGATATCCCAAAAAACCCACATCCGTTCAAGATGTGTAACTTGACTTATTAGCCTAATGATGCCTTGATCCCCCTAAACAAATCAAGACCATTATTTTTGGGGGAAACATTAGATAGTTCTATAATACCCTCATCCCATATCACTAATGAAAATATATATGACTCGACATTCTAACAACTTTTTGTAGGGGAGTATCAACTTTTAAATCTTAGCACCTTATCAACCCCTCAAGAATATGGATGCCCTGATCAATAGTGTGATTATCAAACCAACTTAGGTGATATCATCCCCTTCGGCCCTCCTCACCTCCAAACACACTTAATATATGGAGGAATCAATCAATCCCATTTATACAGGGAAAGTCAAATACGTACCAAACCATTCATGTCTAACTTTTCCTTTCTCAACAAACTACACTTTGCACAAACTTATCTACAACTATGTGCTTAGAAAGGCTTTGGCCTAAAACATTATGAGCAAGGACCTCATGAAGTTATGATAAATGAGCTTATAAAACCACACAAAAAGCATGGCCTTAGTTTTTAGAAAACTCCTAAAGGTAATAATAATCATGCTTTGCCATCCAATATCTCTGTAGATATGATTGACAAAGTTACCTAATCCTAGCTTGGTTCTCCTACAACACACCAACTTATCCCATGTCCCTAGACATGCATTATAGGTAGACAAGGACTTTTGACGTTTCTCCCAATGGAGTTTAGACCTTATAGGGAAGATTAATCCTAAATCCTCCCAGTGACATAGCTTTATCATTACTGTTATCGAATATTTCACTAAGTGGGTGAAGGTTGTTCCCCTTATTTTGACCAAATCAAATAAGATAATTGATTTCATTAATCATCACATCATATGTCATTTTGGTATCCCACATCAAATTATTAAAGATAATGGGAAATATTTGAAAAATAATCATGTCCAAAAGTTATGTGATTCCTTTAACATTAACCTCAGCTTCTCTTCACTTTAATATCTACAAACTAATGGATAATTTGATGCATCCAACAAAACCCTTGTCAAGATGTTAACCAAAATGGTCAATAAGGTTGGAAAGAATTGGGATCTTCACATACCTTTTACTTTGTGGGCTTATCGAACTAGTATTCAAATGCCTATAGGTGCTACCCCTTTTTCTTTGGTCTATGGTACTAAAGTAGTTCTCACCTTAGAAATCCAAAATCCTTCTCTTCGAATCTCTCTTAAGGACATCATTTCTAAACAAGATTATCATAAAAAATGATTAGCATAACTGGAACTTTTAGATTAGCATCGAGCCACAGCTCGTGGTCAACTTCATGTATATCAAGAATGAATAAAATGTGCATATAATCAACATTTAAAATAATGAGCATTTAATATTGGTGACCTTGTCCTTAAATAAAATCAACATGTCACAAATATGGAAAGAAGTAAATGAGGAAAGTTTGCTCCAAATTGGCTTGGACCCTATATTATCACTCATACATATGGATCTGGGGTGTATCGCTTGGCCTCCCTTGACAGGAAACCAAAATGTGAATCTCTTAGTGATTTTCATCTACATCCTTTCTACTGTTAATGATCATATTACAAACTATAGTCAACATAAGTTCTATTAAAATCTTATCCCCTATCTCTAAACATACCTAATAATGATAAATAATCATGTGAATTTACAACAATATACCCATTTTATCCTTAAATATGGACACCCTGACTTTATTCATAACATGTTCTCATGGTTTAGCTTTGTTCAAAACAAAGCAGAGTTCCAAATCATTAATTCCTAAAAAACCTTCACCTTAAAATCTTATTTGAAAGGAATAGACTATTGTCTGGTTCTGTGGCTTGGTTTATAACAACACCTTAGGTTGCCTTAATCTAATCCATGGAAAAAAGTTAATTTAGGATACAAGAAAAAGATCAAAGTTGCACACTGATCCCTCAAAGGACAACTGCTAAAATACATACATCTAAATATATAGACCACTCCCTTGAAGTATGGCTATATGCCTCTATTTTAGGAAACTTCTCACATTGATTAGTTTCCTATTAAAATTAAAACCATTTAAAAATATATAAAATCAAAATTATATCCCTCAAAAGCTTTGCATATTGATCAAGTTTCATAAAATCGTAGACTTTCCATATTTATCAATCTACATATATCCATGGATTAGTCTAAGGTTAACCTAAAAAGCTCAAAAACATAAAACAAGAGTGTATTCCTAAAGAATTAAGTTTTTCCCCCATTCCTTGCAAACATGAAAATTCCCTTTTAAAGCCACAAAATTATGAAATCAGTTGACATGGGTTTGGTAAGGATTCTCATTAACATTGGATAAAAGGGTGC
Source organism: Torreya grandis (assembly GCA_037957365.1). Lineage (NCBI taxonomy): Eukaryota > Viridiplantae > Streptophyta > Pinopsida > Cupressales > Taxaceae > Torreya > Torreya grandis. The sequence goes on from JARHVA010007190.1 coordinate 673,708, forward strand.
ATATGCAAAAGCAATAAGAGGCCTAGCTTTGGTTAGGGTCCAAGCCAATTACGAGTCATGTATCCTTGATAAGTTAATTCAGAAAACATTTTATCATACATTATCATTATTTAAAAACATTTCAAAACCATAAAATAATTTAAATCCATAATCAACCATGATATAGAGTCCAATCCATGATATCCCACATAATCCAATTAGTATAATCAAAAACAAAAAACTATGTAAACACCATCCATGTAGTATAAAAATCCATAACTATAGACATCATAAATTCATAAGATTATGAAGTTATCACATAATTTGAAATCCATGATACATCATAAATCCATTAAAACACATACATATAATTCCATAATCAAGATAGCAAATTAAAGCTACATCGTATAATCTAAAAACCATAATCCATGTAAGCACCATATAATATCACATAAATACCATATAAACATAATCTCAGTAATCTAGGTCCATAATCAAATAGTGCAAGATAATGCCATAAATGTGTGGTATATAAAACTCATGAATATATATACATAAAATCAAATGTACATCGTAAGAATGTCATGATATATAATATATACAAAGCCAATCCATATAATAAGCCATACATATGACTACTCTATAAACTAGAGTTGGCTTGGGTGGATACTCACTCCACCTCCTCCGCTACCTCCATCCTCACCTCCATCTCCACATCAATCTCTCCCATATCTCTCTCATGGTACACTCCCAATGCTAGATGTAATAGTCAGTGTTCATCATGGAGTCCACCCCTATATGCCTATGTGGGTGGCATATATAAGAACCTTTGGTAATTAGTCTATCATAATCTGCTCATAATACCAGAGCTCTACCACAACATCCTAATACTTGTCCGTGCTCACCATACCTGGTGGCCCCATCCTCTTATCATGTATCCTTCCCCCTATGGTGGATCTCAACACAGCTCCTCCTACAGCTCCTACTAATACCCAAAGTCTCTCGTATTGGTCATAATCAGTCTCTAGCCTTACATGCCTCATCATAAATATATTGTATTACATCATAATGCCCCTATAAATCAGTTAGGCTAGCCTATAGGTGGTCCTATTCAAACTTAACTCCAAATAACTATCCCTGTGACACATCTCTATCTGCTATCATTTACTATAAATTTATCTCTCCCTCCACATCCACCATCTCTACATCCTCTACCTCCCATCTCGATCATACCACTCTCTTTTATCTTCCTCCAAGCTAGTCTATCTACCATAATAAATATGCCTCTATAGCCCTAACACCATCCACCTCTACTTCATATATCTCCTCCTCTACCAAAATATCCAACTCTATCACCTATGGATCTGAAAACTACCCCTCAGAGTCATCTCTCATGTATAACTATGGTACCTTAGGTATATCCTGATGTAGCCCAATCTAGAATAACTCTACATGATCTACACGTCACCCTCACAACCATCTTGCCTATTGACCCACCATCAACTCTCTCTCCATTCCCCACCATGCTAGAAATCTAACATATGGCCTCCATACCACCACCACCTCCTCTAGCTCCTCTAGAATCTATTTATAATAGTCTTAATCATGAACTCTCCCATCTTAATATGGATAAGAAACATCATCCCTCCATTAGAAGAAGCCCATGTTGAATGCAAACCTATGCCATCCCATCCATGGTAGCCCTGGTGGCTGCATTACTCATATGTGATCATAAACCCAACACTATAATATGAAGGTCACATCCAACCCAAAGCATCATTCTTTCCTCTATCCCCACAATTCTATTTATATCTATGTTAGTAGTATAGGATCCTATGAAAACACTATATGATACTCCCACATATCCACTAGTACCCTTGTCAAGCTTCTTATGAATCTCCTACCACCTAAATCAGACAAAGCATAATAAGAAATAGATAACATCATCATGGTGATCACTTATCTCCTATCTCAGTCTTGATCATATATCACATTGAAGCTAAATCCTCCCACTGTAAAGATAATATCTACAACATCATCTCCATATAGCCATGTTAGCACTACTACTCATCCCCTCTCATTCACTAGGATATTCTCTTCCCCTACATCGATAGTCATAGTATCCAATGTATATCATCTAATGTCAAGGTGATCTCCATAGTCGATAGCCAAAAGGTTCCTGTATCTGAATCCTATCACTCCAATAGTCCACTAGTAAACTCTGGTTTCAGTATACTTAATGATAGTGGCATAGTCCACCTAACCCTACCACCTCTAAATGCCCTTTACCTGCATCTCTCATCACTTTTAGTAGTCTTTCTAGTAATGGTAACACTCGATCTTGTATCATCAATATTATGCATGCCTACAATCCTATGAACACCCAGGTTTCTTTGGTTTCCTATATCAGTAATCCTATACTCTAAGTTTTATACCCCCCAAGAATCAACACTGACCCTTCTAGAATTAACACTGATTAGCAAATGATCAATGTTGATAATCCAATTAGCATCGATCCATAACAAATCTCCATCCACTATAGATCAACATTGACCCATGATAGCTCTAAGAAATGAAAAAAATATCTAAAATACAAAAAAACCAAAAAATTCACAAAAAATAAAACAAAATTAATTACCCTTACCTTGTCATGTGATCATCATCATTATCGACCACTCCTGCTAGCCTCCATCATATATACTTCATTCAAACATTTAGATAGGTGTCAATTTTTTGGCTTTGGCTCATATGTTCTTGATTCTCAAATTAGCTCTCACTGCATTAGGTAGCCTATTTATAACCCTCTAAGATTGACATCAATTATTTTACGATCGACATCGATTCCTAGAATCGATATCAATCAATTAGATTGATGTTGATTATGTGTATTTTGTCTTATTCTTTACAATAATTAAAAATTATTTGCATCCTTATAGTTCTATCCCTAGACCACTTAAGTTATCTGTTGTTACAACTATCCCATCCTTTGTTACCCAACGTTACTAGCTTGTAGACATAGACCCCATGTTGGTCCCATAGACTTTGAGAGGTCTACATTCATTTTAGAGTCTATCCCTTATGGATCCTAAGAGTATACCTCATATTGAGAGTATGTGTCTTTAAGTAGCACACATGTATGAAACACACCAGATGCTTTGGTTAGCCCACCCTAGCCTTTACCCTCTTAACTACCTTCAATCGATCCCACATGTTTGTAGTTATGGTAATCCATTACTTGTTTGCCTTAGGGCATTCTTGTTCAGATATTCTCTCTCTTTTTAGTGTAACATTGAACTTCATGATTATCTTTGTGTGTTAGATGATAATTTATTATCTACCTTATCCATTACCACCTCATTTTCAAACTCATCTCTACCTCATCATTCTTCATCAACAACTGGTTTGAGGGGGGATACCTCCTCACATAAACCTAGGGCATTGGACCTATCCTAAATTTTGTCTCATGATAGGTTATCATAAACTACTCAATAAAAAGGGGAAAATGTAGACACTATGAATATACACTATTATATTACTATTAATATAGGTGTCTTACCCCTTTTTCATCTTTTTTACATTAGTTAATGTAGTTTTACCATTTACCATCTTATGTCGTGTAATTAGTCTTACCAATTAATTTTTACCTAGGTAACTAATTAACCCTCCCTAAATCTAGCCAAATCTCCCTAAATTTATTAGAATTAAGTTGTTTAACATCTTAATAACTTCTCCTTAGTCAAACCTCATTAAAAACAACCTAGACTAAGTTTAACCTCATGAATTGGAGTTTTTTGAATGAACATGGTAAACTTAGGCTGGATCGACACTGATCCCCCTGATCATCATCGATCCTATTAGAATTGATGTTGATTTGAACCTAGACCATCTTCAAGTTGAAGGATCTTGAATTCATACACTAGAATGCTAGATAAATTACCTTAGAACACCTGTGGAAGAATGACCTACATATCTTAGTCCATCCACACTCATTCAAAGGTTAAGAACATCCCTGTCAATGTGATAATTCTCTACAATACTAGAAGCATTTCAAAGGTAAGTATATTGTTTGTTTTTAATATATTTTGATTCATGTATTATTTATTTTTATTCTATTTACTAAATTTAGTCTAGATAGATAATAAGTAACTATTCTTAAAAGCCATTTAGAATCTCTTAAAATCCACCTTTAGGCCCCATCCTGAGCTTTATGTCCCCATTGTCAGGATTGCCAATGATTCCTCATATGAATTGACATCGATTACATAATCGATACCAATTTTGAGATAATCGGCATCAATCCCCATGTTTTTACTTTCTATCTATAATTTGAAGCTAGTTTAGTAGTCCAAAATAATTACAATTAGATATCTTTGGTTTTTAAATCATGAATCTCTATTTGTAGATGACATTGTCAGGCATTATACATGATGTGGTTTCCATCCATGATTTACCCATAGTCCCTCATCTACTATTCACAGATCATAGTGATATTTATTTTAGGTTAAGACTTTGTGCAATCATTTTTACCCCTACTCTAGAAGCAGTCATTGAACAACAAGAAGTAATACAAGAACAAGAAGATTCAACTATAGCTTATTGGAATGAATGCTTTGATAATATATATGCAATAGATAAATCCATTTCATTTTATTATTACAACTATATTATCATATGCTTTTTTGAAATTTCTATTATTACATTTTTTGTTTAATTGCTTAAAATAATGGATTGACATCCTCTTAAAGAAGTGTACCACTTCCTAGAACGGATCTAGCATTAGGTAGTCCACTTATCTATCTTATTAATCAATCTTGTACAACTTGTGTCTTGTTTGTAGGTAATCCTTCATAGCCAAAAATGAGTTTCCACTTCGCTGGATCAACAATGCACAACCTCCATCATAAGTATCCCTTTACAACCTTGTATCATTTTAATTTTTAGTAAGTTTATTTATTAAGAAGAATGAATGAAAAAATATTAAAACAATCAGATTCATATCCGTGATCTAATTTTATTTATATTTGGTTTGTGTGTAACATCTAGGTAGTATAATTAGGTTTTATATGCTTGTATACTAGGTCTGATCTTTTATTGGGTAAGAATTTTACCGTGAGACTTTGTTTTTTTTTGCATAGAGGTATTGGTAATACAAAAAGGGTGGACTTGACTAGTGGTTTAGTTAGTAAGGTAAATATTAACAAAGGCTTTTAGGGTTCTTGTTCAGTGAAGGGTTTAATTTTTTGGCTGTAGTGAACTAGGGTATTTAGGGTTTGAGATAAATAGTGTCATTGATTTTAATTTCATTATTTATAGTTATGCAGAGAGAAGACTATTGGGCCCTGATTCTGTTACTATATTAGATTGAAATCCATGACCTATTTTTCTTTATATTTGGCTTATGTTTAACATCTCAATAATATTATTGAGTTTATATGCTTGTAGATTAGGTTTGGTCTTTTACTGGGTAAGAATTTTACCATGCATCTTTATTTATTTGCACAAAGATATTGATAATACAAAAAATGTAGAGTAGACCACTGGTTTTATAAGGCACATAGTAATAAGGGTTTTTAGGGTTCTTATTTAGTGAAAGGTTTAATTTACTAGTGGAAGTAAATTAGGCCATTTAAGATTTGAGGAAATTAGTGTAATTGATTTTAATTTAATTATTTTTGGTTATGCATAGAAGAGACTAGTGGGACCCGATTCTTACTTATTAGATGCTTGTGATATTGAAACAATGCTAGAATAATCTGCATAGATGACTCACTTGCCCTGTAACAATAACATTACTAGTTATGGTTATGTGAAAATAAAGAACTGCAGACATAACCACAAAGCATTGCATACATCTACACTAGTAGTTCTAATGCTACAAAGCCTCTAAGTAATAGAAAAAATGAAAGTCATAACCAAAATAATTGGTAACAAGGATTTATCTTTGTCCATGTCCAGTCATTACCATGAAAATGTTGTTAGTAAATTGACTAACCTTGGTTTTCCATTATGTTTGTGTTATGAAATTGTCTATGCCCATGACTAATCCATCTTATCTTTTTGTGCAGGTTATTTCCCAAACAATTCTCCAAGCATTTAACAAGGGCATAATGTTCACATGGTTTGCCTTGTCTCAATCCTATGAACACACCTAGTTTGACAGGTAAAAAAACTAACATACAATTCAATGACTAGAGTTATTTCATTTTTTGCTTATCAATACATCTGGAAAAAAATAAATAGTCATAACTAAGTCTAAAATATTTCCTTTTCTTGCGCTTACTCTTTATCTCAATCCTCATCTAGTAAACTTTTCTCTTTAAAATTGTGCCTTTTGTTTTGACTTCATATCTCCTCAAATTTTTTTGAGTCTAATTTTTATGCTATGTTATTCGAGTTGATGCATTTTGTTCTTATGTTTTCCAGTGCGTACTCTGATTCAGTGCCTTATTACACGAGTGGCCTTTAATAGTTTCCTAATGCCAAAAGAGACTTAAACATGTTTATTTGGAAAAATAATATGAAATTAGCTACATTATGCATCACACATGTTTTATAAATCATAAAATGATCTAATGCCTTACCTAATGCAGGTTATTACATCCACTTCTTTTTCTTTGGTGTTTTCTTGGTCCCTTCAATGTTGTTGCCAAGTTCTTTATCTCAACATGTAGTAAGCTTTTTTCTTTCAACTTGAACCTTTTGTTTTAACTTAATACCTCCTCAAATGTTATGATTCTAATTTTTATGATATGTTATTTAAGTTGATGCATTTTTTTCTTACGTTTGTTAGTGGGTACTCTGATTTAATGCCTTCTTGCATGGGTGGCCTTTAATAGTTTCCTAATGCCAAAAGAGACTTAAATACGTTTATTTGGAAAAATAATATGGAATTAGCTACATTGTGCATCATGTATGTTTTATAAATCATAAATTGAACTAATTCCTTCCTAATATAGGTTATTACATCCAAATATTTTTTCTTTTGAGTTTTCTTGGTCCCTTCAATGCTGCTATCAAGCTCTTTTTCTCAATCCTTGTCTAGTAAGCTTTTTTCTTTCAACTTGTGCCTTTTGTTTTGAATTAATACCTCCTCAAATGTTTTGATTATAATTTTTATTATATTTTATTCAAGTTGATGCATTTTGTTCGTACATTTGCCATTGGGTACTCTAATTCAATGCATTCTTACATGGGTGGCCTTTAATAGTTTCATAATGCCAAAGAAGACTTAAACAAGTTTATTTGGAAAAATAATATGGAATTAGCTATATTGGGCATCACACATGTTTTATAAATCATAAAGTGACCTAATGCCTAACATAATATAGGTTATTGCATCTAATTATTTTTTTTCTTTTGAGTTTTCTTGGTCCCTTCAATTCAACAATTTCTTCAATAGATATTCACGATTTAATCATGGGACATTATTATAGTATCTTTATTAGTTCATCTCATATAATTTTTCATTAATTTTTTATGTGATGTATGTGTGTAGGTTTTCCTATATAGCGAGCAGTTCCTCTCATGAAAGAGTAAAGATGGAGAAGACTCACTTTTCATTAGTGATAAGGTGAGTGTGGCATGACTATTGCATTCATTATTAGTTCCATTGGAACCACCATGTTGGTTTGATACACATTTTACTATATGTCTATCTAAGTGCTTTGTTTCTTCCTTGAGTCTTTTATTCTATGCTATGAAACATCCAAAACATGGCAACAATTGTTTGTAGTTTTCATCTATAACAAATCATCATGTTTTTTTTTTAATTTTCATATATTTAAACCCCACTCATTATTTATGATTTTCCAATCTCAGTAATTATTCACAATTTTAAACTCCAACTTGTACACATATGCATAACAAGCTATCTTCAAGCCACTAAAGCCAATAAGAAGAGGAATCACCATCTGCTTACTAGACATAAGTTTTGCAATTTATTTCCTTCATTTAAATTGATTTAAATGTTCAAAATTTTTATTATCCTTAAATGTTTCAATATCCTATTGTACCAGTTTATGATAAAGTTTATATGATTGTGTTCATTGGAGAAGCATGGATTTTAGTTTTTGAAACTGCTCATTCTCATGTTTATTTTAATTCCTCATAAGACCTTTTTTGACTAGTTTGTACTCAACTCCTAAATTTATAAATTTTAAAATTATTTGACTTTAATTTTTAGCATTTAATAATTCATTTATACTAAGTGCCTCCATGTTAAATCTCAATTCAGTTGACATTTACATTGAGCCCATATTCAATGTTAAATAATTTATCACATTTGAAATTTTCCTACTAACTTTTGGAAACATGATAAATCATGTTTTTTTTCATATATATATATATATATATATATATATATATAGAGAGAGAGAGAGAGAGAGAGAGAGAGAGAGAAATACTTGACAGATATTCAAGTAACCAAAATGATAAACTAATAAAAGATCTCTCTCTCTCTCTCTCTCTCTCTCTATATATATATATATATATATATATATATATATATATATATATATATATATAGAGAGAGAGAGAGAGAGAGAGAAATACTTGACAGATATTCAAGTAACCAAAATGATAAACTAATAAAAGATCTCATGTCAGCGTAATGAATGTTATTTCAAGTGTTGAAATGGAATTACTTAAATGCCATTGCATTGCAAAGGTCATTAGTTGTCTGAAACATACTTTCTCTAAAACAAAGTACCATTTGATGGTAAATCTAATTAATACTTTGTATTTTGTTTGCATAGTGTATAACTATGAAAAAAGAATAATAGTTTAATGAATGTATTTTGCTTGTGATTTTTTATAAAAGCTAAGTTCTATTGTAATTGTTATTGATCTTAGAATAACATACTCATGTGTTCATGCTTACATTGCCCCTAAAATTTTATGAAGGAAACAATACAATGACAAGGTAACCCATTTCCCATTGTAGAAACATAAAGAGTAAACTTCCAAATTATAGATGTCAAAAAATTCATTGTGTTAGCTTCTCAGCTCACAGATGTCTGGCTATGCAAGGAACTCTGTATGTGATGATGGTAGTGACTGATCCATTTCAAGTTCAAGAGGATCCCAAAAACTTCATGAAAATAGTACATGTAGGTTTTTTTTAAATATTATTGATTATGTTAATTGATTTCTATTATTTTCTATCATTGATTTGATAATTGTCAACACTTTCTAATGTTTGTATATAGAATAGAATAAATCATCAAGATCGAGAAAAAGAAAAAGTTAAACTTATAGTATAACAAATGTTATCTTCTTAAAAAAATTATCCAAGTTTTCTATTTTTAATAACTTTAACAAGATTCAAAGGAAATAAGCATATTATCGAGGATAGTCTGCAAATTACTACTTATACATTACATTATGCTTTTTCACAACAACAAACAACATAATATACTTGTTATGGATTGAAGATACTATGTACTATAAAATTTTGTTCTTTGTAACTTGGCTCATTTATAGACCTTATATACCTTGCATGATTTAGCTTTTTTGTATTTCCATAAACTACTTTGACTAAGTAAATTGTTATCAATTTCTACTAAACTCAAGCATAAATCAATCAATTTCTGATGTCCATTAAGATTTTCATAAAATATTTATACTATTTAAGATGAGTTTTAAATTCATTTTGTATTTTGTTCATGTAATTATATAATTTACAATTCAAAGATATAATTTCATACTTTATTATACAATTGTTACAAATTCATCGATATCACTTCATAGATTTTTGCATTTCTCTAAGATTTTTACACAAACCATGTTACAAACAAATCTAAAACTAAATTTACTAACAAATCTTATATTATTAGTTTTTAGAATAAAGTTTTACCTACATGTTGGTATTTATAACATTTATTTTATCTGCATTGAATCTTTAAAACCCTGTCTTGAAATACATAATGAATAAGATTAAGTGTTGCTCACTAGCTAACAAGCATAGGATATTTTATTCCACACCTTTAACACAAGAAATAGAGTGATTACTTTGTCAAATTTTACAAAGGTAATAATAAAAAAATAAAGGCCTATGCTATTGGTATTCAACGTCTTCACTGCTTAGATCAATATAAACATAAAACCAACATGTTTACTTTTATGACAAGTTTCTATAAATGCATTCATCATAATCAATCAAATAATTCACAATTTTAATATGCTTGGAAATTTATTTTATATAAAATCGCATAAATTCATTTTTGCAATCACAAAAGACTGATTTCATGTTTTCTCACTTTGTTATGGACCCTACTAACTTTGTCCTCTGCTTCCCGTAGGGACTTGGCATCATGTGCCCTTATTTATATAGATACTCCAGTGAATTACAATAATTTTCATGTAACTTATATTAAAAAATTAATTTATTTAATATAAATAATAATAGTATAAAAATCCTCATTACATTTATTAATTAAATAATTTAATAATGTAACAATTATTTACACATATATTAAATTCCCTTCATTCTAAAATGAAGGGTTCTTTTTTAATTTATTAACAATATGCCTCACTACATGACTCAAACCTAGCTCCTTATCCAAATTTTGTGTATGCTTGTCAATTTCAGTAGTCTCTTTTAATTTATGTTAATGTTGAAATCGTATTATTTGAATCTTGTCTTGATTGTTTATTTGATGAAATGAAGTGAAATTATTTTAATAAGGTAAAAGCACCATAAATAAACTATTAAGGTGGGGTACATTAATTAAACATATTAATGTGGATATATTAAAAAAGTTGTATCTAAAAAATAAATTTATTATCTTGCCAATATAGGATATATAGCTTTCAATTTAAGTCAAACTAAACAATTACCATTACTCAACCCATCAATGAGAAGCAAATACTTTTTCCAAAACTTAAAAACCTAATGTTTTAAAATCTTAATTCTTATTTTTTAAAATATATTTTATCAAATTTGGAGAGCTAGGTGAGTGTTAGACCCTAATTAGATAAATTGTTGTGTAAAATCAGAATGCTACATTTATGCAATAAATGACACAAATTGATTTGGAACTTACTAAATATAAAAAGTACATAGGAGAATACAAATCTAGCTAAAAAATTGAGATGTGGATTAATTTTAAAACTGAAACTAACATGGAGACTATGTTGACTAAGTGTGGATCCAAAATAGGAGTTGTCAAGGCTTTTGGACATGAGTGTTATAACTAGATAATAGAACACTGTGTTGTCTCTAAGGAGCATCTATCAGAGTTGTTGCCAGAATCTGAATAATGCGAGTGCAATGGAGACGTGATCACACAAGATGAACAAGTGCACACCACATAGATGCTAAAGCAATTTGAAAATAACACAAGAGATAAATTGCACAAGACAAAATGGAGAAAACTAAAATCTGATTAGCATGAGATGGCCAAAGTGAGGAATACAAATAGGAGAGTACGTAAGTAACTCCTCCACAAAAGGTGGACAAGGCACCCAAAGAATAGAATGTAACTCCTCCATGAAAGGTGGTGACAAGGTGCTAAGAATAGAGAAGTAACTCCCATCAAGGGAGTTACTTATGACATTCTTATGACACCTATGACACATCTATAACACACACCTCCACATAAGCTAGCCTATCCCACAAATTAGGAAAACTCCATGTATGCACAAGAAATACAATTTCCCTAATTAATAAATAGGGAAAAATAAAAACCTACACTAATACCCCCCATAAGCGCAGCTTAGGTGGGCAGTGTGGAAATAGAAAATGGGTCTTGGCAACTAGGCCTGATGAGGTACCCATGTACAAATGCAATCTCCCATAAGATAGAGAAAAGGAGAAAACTCGTAGGAAAAAACTCCCTCCCAAAAGAGAGACATAAAAGAAAGAAGAGGCTAGAAGGCCCCCCTTGAAGATGATGTTACTACAGATGTGGACCGCACCCCAAGAAGAGCTTGTAGATGAATGAACTTGCTCTCAGTGAAAGGTTTGGTGAAGATGTTTGAAACCTGCTCCGAAGACTGGCAAAATATCAAGTCAATGACCTGACTATGAATAAGCTCCCAAATGAAATGCATGTGAATCTCTATGTGCTTGGTCCGCTGGTGCTGAACTGCATTCCTGCAAATCTAAATGGTACTCTGGTTATCACAATAAATGATGGTGGGCTGTCTGATAGGAATGCCAAACTTAGAAAGAATCCCCTAAAGCCAAATAGCCTCAGTAGCTGCATTAACAACTCCCCTATACTCTACCGTTGTGGATGATATAGCAATAACATTCTGCTTCTTGCTAGACTAACTGATAGGACCAATACCTAGAGAGAAACTGTAACCAAAAGTGGACTTGTGAGTCTGTGAATCACCAGCTCAGTCTGAATCTGTATATCCAACCAAGTCAACCTCTGTGCTAAATCTGTAATGAATCCTATATCTATGTGAACCCTGTATGTAATGCAAGATCCTCTTAGCTACTTTCCAATGCAGCTCATGGGGTTCTTGCAAAATTTGGAGACAAGTCCCACTGTATATGAAATGTCAGTCCTGGTGTGAGTTAAGTAGATGAGACTACCAACAAGTTGTCGATACCGAGTGGCATCAACCAATGGTGAAGAACAATCAGTCTCAAGCTTGAATCCTGATAGAAAGGGAGTTGGAGATGGTTTGCAATCATCCATGTGAAATCAAGCCAATAAGTCAAGAGCATACTTAGGCTGTGCAAGAGAAATCCCTGAATCTGACTATGAGATCTCGATGCCAAGGAAGTAGTGCAACAAACCCAAGTCTGTCATGTCAAATCTATCCTGAAGAGATGCCTTCACCACTGCAATAGCTGATGAAGAACTCTCAGTGATCAAAAGGTCATCAACATATAGAACCAAAATCAAGAGTGAATCATCTTGCCGTAAGAAGTAGACATTGGGATTAGAATGGTACCTAGTGAAACCCGCTATGAGAAGGAAGGAATCCATCTTGGCATACCAAGCCTGAGGGGCTTGTTTGAGGCCATAGATAGATTTCCTAAGTCTGCATACTAAGGAAGAATCTTGAACAAATATTGGCAGCTGCTCCATGTAGATCTTCTCCTCTAGGTCTCCGTGAAGAAAGGCACTCTTCACATCCATCTGATGCACATCCCAACCATGTGTTGCGATAATAGCCAAGGTGAGTCGAATAGAAGTCATCTTTGAAATAGGTGCAAAGGTCTCTGAGTAGTCAATACCTACCACCTGTGAGAAACCCTTAGTGACCAATCACACCTTGTACTTATCGATCGACCCATCTGCTTCAAACTTGGTCCGATATATCCACCTACATCGAACCATCTTTCTTCCCTTAGCAAGTGAAGTCAAATCCCAAGTGTGATTTTTGATTAAGAAAGAATATTCTTCCTCCATAGCATTATCCCACTCAGGTACCCCCGATGCCTCTCAAAAAGTTTGTGGATTTGAAACTATAGCAAAGAAGGCATGTGGATCTCTCTAAAAATCCCCCCTAGTACGTCTATCATCTGCAGGATATCCTGCCCAAGTGCCATCACTCTCAAGTGTTTGTCTGGCCCAAAGTGGCCCAAAAGTGGGCGAGTCAGGTGCTAACTCCTCATCCTCTGACTGACTAGAGGTGGATGACTCTGCATCACTGTCCTCGCTGTTTGAACTCAAAGAAGAAGAAGATGACTCTGGCTCAAGAACCTACTGTGGCTGATCTGAATCTGACGAGAAATCATCATGAAGAAGTAGATCTGATGAGGGAGAAGAAGTGTCAAGTGTTGAGTCTTTAGGACTCTCCTAAAAATGGAAACTTCTCTTGATGAACAACTCATGAGTGACTAGATTTAGAAGGCGATATCCCTTAATACCATCTGGATATCCTACAAAGATGCAAGGCTTGGACTGACGTTCCATAGCTTTGCATTTCTTCTTCAGAATGTGGGCCATAGCTGGGGATCTAAAAACTCTAAGGTGCTCAACATCAGGTTTCCTTTTATACCAAGCTTTAAAGGGTGTTATCTCTTTCAAAGTTTTGTGAGGAACCCTATTTTGAATGTAGCAAGCACAATTGATAGCTTTGGCCCAGTACTATGGTGCCAGGGATTTGGAGTGAATCATACAGCTACCCATCTCTTTCAAGAACCTATTCTTGCATTCTACAACCCCATTCTATGAAAGACTGTAAGTGACTGTGCGCTGTAAATCAATTCCCTCTGTAGTGCAAAACTGCTCAAATCTGATGCTGACATACTCCCCTCCGTTATCAATTCGAAAAACCTTGATGGATTTCTCACTTTGTTTTTCAACAAGAGCCTTGAATTCTAGAAATTTTCAACCACTTTAGACTTTTGTTTGAGAAAATATATCCAAGTGTACCTAGAGAAATCATCAATGAAAGTGAGGATGTACTTGGCCCTTGTGAAAGATGGTTTGGGAAAGGGTCTCGATACATCACTGTGAACTAACTCCAAAGGTTGTGAAGCCCTCCAAGCTTTGCCTTTGTCAAATTTTGCCTCGGGATGCTTCCCAAGGGAGCACCCCTTGCAAAGTCCTTTTGAGAATTGGACACGAGGCAAGCCAATGACCATGTCATTTTTGCAAAGTTGCTCAAGATAGCGGTAGTTAAGGTGGCCAAACTGCTCATGCCACAATTTGTTAACTCCATCTGAATGAGTCAACAATGCTATTGGAGAAGAATCTGATGCAAAATGTGAGAAGGTGTATAACCTGGCTTGGTGATCTGCCCTACCCACTGCCATTGTAGTATCACTATGCAACTCCCTAATAGCCACTGAATTTGGTGAAAACTCAACTCTCATACCCCAACCAATGTGAGTGATTTGGTACACTGATAGGAGATTGGTTGAAAGAGAAGGAACACTTAGAACATTGTTGAATTTTCCTCCTTCCATTTCAACTGACCCTCTCCCTGCAACGAAAACTGATGTGTCATCACCCAAACTAATTGAAGTCATGCTACAAGGCTCTAAAGATGAAAACTCAACTAGTGAAGAGCCCATGTGGTGAGAAGCACCTGAGTATATGACCCATGAAGATGTAGAAGCTGCAGTTGCTACAAGGGCCTTGCCCTTTTCTTTCTCCTTACCCTTGCCTTTTGCCTTGGTAGAATTTTGGGTAGATGAATTCTGCTTGATGGACTCTGGAACACCTATTTTGTTCTTCTCTAGAAGATGAGTTAGGTGATCTATTTGTTTCTTCATGCACTTGTGTTCATCATGCCCTATCTTTTTAAAATAGGCACACTTAACCTTCTCCTTCTTAGGTTTAGCATTGGAAGAGGAAGTCTCAGTGTTGTTTTTGGCAGGATTGGTGTTTTCTTTCTTCTTCTCCTAATCCTTGTTCTTTTTCTTCTTCTCCTTTGTTGAAGTCTTATCCTTACCATTTCTAGCTATCAAGGCTTGGGGTTGAGTAAACTTCATTGTGCCCATCTGAATTAGCTTATCTTGCTCCCTAGTCAAGTCGGCAATGAATGAATCCAAAGAAGACATTTTCCATGTAGTGCCAAGGGCACTTTTTGTGGCATGGAAAGTGGAGACAAAGACTGAATAGCTTGAACCTAACTTTGAGAGAATATAAAGAATGAGTTGATCATCTTTCTTCTCTATCCCTCACTCTTTCAATTGCAATCTAAGGGCCTTAAACTTAGTGAAGAAGTCCTGTAGGGTGTCAAAGTTGCTAGGACTTAGACTTATGAGTTCATTTTCGAGCTTATGACCTTTCATCTCATCAAGCTTCCCAAACAACTTTTCTAAGGTGTCTTATATGTCATTAGGAGTTTGGGAGGATTCTAAGTGGAAGAAATTTTTTGGAGACACAGACAAGCTCAGTAATCCAAAGGCTTCATCACTACAGTTGTACCACTTGACCTTTTTAGCATCTGTGTTGGGTTCTACTTTTGTACCCATTGTGATCCTATACAACCCTTTGCTTCTAAGAATGATTGAAATTTTAACTTTCCATTCATGATAGTTGAAGGGTGTTAGGGGTTTAAGTTGAAAAGAATCCATTTTTAGTTGAAATTAGGTGAAGTTGTGTTGATTGCAAGTTGTGAATGTATGCAGAAAAGAGAATGAAAGCAAGTTGTGAAAAACAATCACACCCCCCCAAAATATTAAGCCCCCCCCAAATATGCAAGTGCACACTCAAAAGACGTCAGACTTAGATGAAAATGCGTCTTAGAGCAATCAGGGCAAGACTAAAGCAAACAGGACGTCGGACTCAGCCGAAAATGCATCCTGAGAGACCCAAATTTTTTGCACTTTATAAACTAGTGCATTTTTGAAAAATAAAAAGTCTATGTTGTGGAGAATTGAATTACAAGCACTTTTGAAAAAAATGGCACCTAAAACTGAGCTACCGTTTGCAAGATATTAAAGTTACAATTTTTCCGTAAACTAGTGTTTTTGCAAAAAGAATACTAAAACATTAAAAAAATGCCTATTATGGGGAGAGAAAGTGGCCTTCCAACCACTCATTGGATTTGACATGGAATGAAGAATCCAAATGAGGTCTTTGTGAGGGGTAATTGGCCTC
Source organism: Torreya grandis (assembly GCA_037957365.1). Lineage (NCBI taxonomy): Eukaryota > Viridiplantae > Streptophyta > Pinopsida > Cupressales > Taxaceae > Torreya > Torreya grandis. Next base: position 690,204 of record JARHVA010007190.1, read on the forward strand.
TTGCCAACCCGGGCCTCACCCTTCGTCTTCGTAAGTCGAAGATACAAGTTTTAATTCAAATCCCCAAAAATTACCAAACTGTCTAAAAACTTTAATATTCAGTCAAATTGACTGATTTTTATTTTATCAAGGCAATTTTTCACTAAAAAAAATAAATCAAGGACAGTTTGGACAGAATGGCAAGTGTCAAGGGTGCCACATGGGACGTCAAGTAGGAAGGGGCGTCCAAAAGCAAACAGTCAGAATTTTTCTTGTACAAAAGACAAAAAAACAAACCTGTTGAAGGGCACCATACGGTCTGTCTGAGAGCAGAACTGAAGCAAGAAAATAAGCTGAGTGGCATGGCAAATAGCCCTGTGGCAGCTTGGCGCTTGGTCAGTTGAAGAAAGGGGTGCAGAATGTGGCGTGGACTACAAAAACAACTGCTGCATGGCAGCAGAATTGGTGCAGCAAAGAAAATATTTATGCAAAAAAAAAAAAATAGCAGACCTGGTGCTGGGTGTCGTACGGCCAACTTGGCACCTGGTAAACAGAAAAGACTGCTGTTGCTGAAGCTATAGAAAGGAGGCGCAGACCAAAAGCGCATAAACTAGGCGTTGCAGAAGGTGCCTTGCTGGAAGAAAGCTACTGCTGCGCCTTGATGGAACTGAAGGCAGAAACTAAGTGCCAACCTTCCTCCTTATGCTATTAAATGCAGCTCCTTTTGCTGTTGAATGCTGCTCCCTGAAGTGAAGACAACCAAAGGCCAAGGATTTCCAAAGAAATGATACCAGAAGTGATATTGACATATTTTTTTATTTTAGACCAAATCTAGAATAAAAAAATAAAGAGAACTCCACTCCTCTTGATTTCAAAGTAAGCTAAAAGCATAATCACACACAAGATTACCGGGTTAGCTCTGATACCATATCGGAGTTGTTGCCAGAATCCGGATAATGCGAGTGCAATGGAGACGTGATCACACAAGATGAACAAGTGCACACCACATAGATGCTAAAGTAATTTGAAAATAACACAAGAGATAAATTGCACAAGACAAAATAGAGAAAACCAAAATATGATTAGCATGAGATGGTCAAAGTGAGGAATACAAATAGGAGAATACGTAAGTAACTCCTCCACAAAAGGTGGACAAGGCACCCCAAGAATAGAATGTAACTCCTCCATGAAAGGTGGTGACAAAGTGATAAGAATAGAGAAGTAACTCCCATCAAGGGAGTTACTTATGACATTCTTATGACACCTATGACACATCTATGACACACATCTCCACATAAGCTAGCCTATCCCACAAATGTATGAAAACTCCATGTATGCACAAGAAATACAATTTCCCTAATTAATAAATAGGGAAAAATAAAAACCTACACTAATAGCATCGATGTCTGATAGGTGATAAATATCTAAATTTTTTAGGGAAGGTTTATCTTTGCCTGTGTGCTCTATAGATTGTGTTGGGGCTTCAGATTCAATGCAACAACCACTATGCAACTTATTTTCACTTGTAACCCTATCTTAATGACATATAAAGATGAATGCCATCTTGAAATAAAAAGGTCTTAGCGGTTGATATTGTGTTTTACCTAAACACCATCTATGTTGAGCATTGTCTACATACCAATACTCTAAAGAGGTATCAAACTCCATATAGTTCTCTCATGCTATCATGGTGTGTGTGAAAGATTGGTGGAAAATGTTAGATGTTGGTGCAATCTTGGTGTGATTAAACAATTCAATTGTGACTTGTGACCTTTGAAGTATATTCAAAGTTTATCCCAAGGCTAATAGGGTTATATGTAATCAAAATTAGGAAAAATAAACATTTTACTCTTAATGTGCAATTAGAATTCTGGTGTTTTTTCAGTGTGAAAGCCTCTTGTGTGCAAAATGGTTTGAAATGTGGATTTATAGTGGTATTTTTAGAATTTATTTAGATGGAACTTACTACACTTATGAGGTGACTCTTTCATGAATTTGAATGTTAGAAATTAGTCGTTAATTTATGGGAGGACAATAGCAGTGGATTTGGACAATAGAGTGGTACACTGCTATCTAATTAGGGCATTATTGTCTAAGGATCATAAGCAACTGATTTGGGTACCAAGAATAGTTTGTGTGTTAGTTTGAACTAATTTTCATAACAAATAAGGACATTCTAAGGTCATTGGTTTGCTCATAAGAATGGGTCATCCATTCAAAAAGTGAAGGAAAGTGGTCAAAAGGCCTTGGAATAGGTCATGATCTAAGTGTGTAAAAAAGGTGGTCACAAGTACACTAATTTAACTTAAACATTAATTTATGTATCTACAAATATATAAAATTATTTATTTTATTGGTTTTAATTTTTATTTTTTTATATGTGAAAAACTAATTATTTTATTGGTCATTGGTGGATTGCGATTAATGGGAAAATTTCAAGGTATTAGTTTCACTTTGAATTTTTTATTTTAATAAATTTAAAATTTTATTTTGTGGCATATGTTTTATGACATACCTTTCACATCACTTCCTATTTAAATGCTTGTCAATTTCATGAATATTAACTTTAAAAAATATATTTAAATAGTATATAATACCATAAAAAATGATTTAAATTGTATCTCTTTATTTTGACGTGTATTTTTTGCATACAAATAAAAAATATAATATATTTATTGTGTATTTATTACTCTTTTTAATAAGTCCCAATCTATTCAACTATATGCAAGTATTTTTTTTACTTTTAAAAAATCTTATTTCTTAATTTCAAAACCATAAAAAAGTCAAAATGCATATTTATCTTATTATTAATTAGTTTTTTAAATTTGATGTGACTGATTAAGGATTTATTTCTATTGTTTATTATTACTTTGCACTTTACATACCCTAAATTTAATAAATTGGTTTATACATGGAAGGTTGTAGAAATTGCTTGGGCTCTAGTGTTTTACAATATTTTTTCAAGAACCCAATCCTTAACTCAATATTTATGACAACCCTCTATCTTAATTACATATTTTTTGTAAGACCTTTGTAATATAATTTTACTAAAAAAAACTTAAATTATACAAATTTAATTGAAATTAAATTTTTTTTCAACTTTATTATAATCATGATACTATGGCAAGAATTGCCACTTTCTAGCTCTTGTTTGATCTTGTCTTTATTTAAAGATGTACTATTTATAACATATTCACACATGACAATGATAGATATATTCCAAAATATATTGAATTTAAAAATAAATGTATTTTGAAATATTAGTAATAAATTTTTTATGTTTGAACACAGTTAAGATGACAAGTTACAAAAAGTGTCAACATTCATTGATAAAGTATAAATAGATACATATAACCATGACTAGTAGTATATGTAGATGAATAATTATGTTTAGCATTTGAAAGATAATATTCAACTTTTGAACCTTCAACTCTATCTTTATGGGCATTTATGAACAACTATTGAACCTTCAACTCCATTGAAGCCAATACCTACATAAAAACATTAAGTAAGGCTCACCATTTTTCAAATTTTGATTTAATAAAAAATTAATATCAATTTTTAACCAAAAATGAATAAAGCTTCGATTTCAATATTAACATTGACATGCATCAAAAAGAAAGGTTGGGACACATTTTCAAGCATTTCCATAAAAGGGAATGTTTTCTAAATGTTTTGAAACAATCTATCTATCATTATAAAATTTAAGTTCAAAAGATTGACTTTAGAAAAAATATATTTAGTTTTGATGCTTGTATTAATATATTAAACATAATAAGAAATGAAAAGGTGATTGAGAAGAAAATAGAAGCCATAGTTGAAAGTAAAATGATGAAGGAGAGCAAGGAAGGGACACGATGATGGAAGTGAAGGAAGAAATGATGGTGGAGCAGTGCAGTAGGTAGGGGAGATCATGCTCTAAGGGCAAGGGGTTACTGTTAGGGAAGACATTAGGATCTAGCTTAGAAGATTGCAGGCCGGACAAGGGAGAAGATAGTGAGGATATTTGTGATCAGGAAGGAGATGACATCGAGGGAGAGAAGAAAGGAGATGTTAGGTTTAGGTCTAGCTAAATAGAGCATGAGTTAATATCCAAGCATGGTAGGGGCAGAGGGGTAGGTGCAATAAGCAAGTTCTTGATTATAGGGTTTGTCCCTTTGAGCTTATGAAAGTAGGGTTGGATATTTTTGAATTTGGGTAAGGGTAGATATAGTTGGGTGATTATTCTGGCCTAGCAAAAGGAGTTGTCGATCTAAAGGAAAAAGAAGTGGGAACTAACAAGACTAGGGTTTCAAAGGCTTTAGTTTTTTCATCCTACATTAATAGTTATAATCCTTTTCACTCTTACAAAAATTTTTGTAAAGAAATTATCCTCAAAGATAATCCATATTTTGAGCCTATTATGGTTCCAAGAAGTTTGATTTATTTAAAAATTTTCCCTAGAGAAGGAAATAACTATTGAATAAGTTTTGAAGGAGGTGCCACAAGCAGATTGTCCCCAATTTTTAGATTTAGAAATAATTTATTTTGGTGATGTCCCCTTACTTTCCTCTCATTCCTCTCCTATCTTGGATTTATTAGATTCAGAGCTATCAAAAGTTTGTTTGGATAAGGGCAATAAATCATTGATCGACAGATGTGTTAGGAAAATGCCATTGTGGGAAGTGCTTCAACAATGGGCAGTGGGATCTTAGCCAACATTGAAACCTCCTTTCATTTATTTTTTGTCTAATGGTTTATTTTTGCTTAAAATTAGATTGATAGATGACAGAGATTTTATTTGGTCAAATGGCCCATGGTTCATTGGTAATTAGGGGGTGTCTTTTATGTCCTTGGGTTCCTTTTTTTGATCTAGACTCATTGATTATTTCAGAAGCCCTGATTTGGATAAGGTTTTATAATCGACCTTTAACCTTGAGAGGTTTAGGTCTTTTAAACTAGTTGGTGAGTAAACTAGGAGTCTTTAGTAAATTTGATGATTCCATTGAAGCTCATAGAAATTTTGTTTGAGTATGTTTACTGGTTGATTTATCCAAACCTCTATTTCATTCTATTAAAATTTCTTCTTCCCATAGAGTATGATATCAATTTTTAAACTTTGAAGGTATTCCATTTAGATGCTTCAAATTTAATAAATTGGATCATACGATGGTTGCTTCTCAGAGAAGGATTTTAAAGGTTCCCAAGCCTCGATTGTTCAAAAATGGGTTAGAAAGATTGGATACCCGAATCATGATTTGGTTTATAGTTTGTTTGGGTCAGCCAAAATAAAATTAGCTGAGGATCCATCTTTGAAATATTTTAAAAAGGTCCAACTTTCTCTACAAAATAATGATATTCCAAAGGCTATAGAGGTTATGGAGGATTTAGAGTCAGGACAACCTTCTTCCAACAAGATGAAAAAGGCAACATATGTTAAAAATAATGGGCAAGAGGACTTAGAAAAAATTTCTCCAAATAGGGATAGTCCTTTTGTGAAGGATAGCTTAGAGGAGGAGGAAGAAGGATGGGAAGAAGAAGAAGAGCTAGAAAGTAGGGTAGTTTTGTCTATTGCTCAATCAGAAAGTACTATTAAGACACCCAACTTGAGTTTGAAAGTGAAAAGAGGAAGGAAGATGGAAGCAGAAAAATTGCAACTAGATGCTCAGAATTCTATTAATGGAGATACACAATGGACCATGGAATCACTATTGTCTTATACAGGTCATCACTTGCAAGCAACCAATTGTTGATTTGAGTTTTAGTGTAGGAGTGGTTTTTCTAATTTCTGTTGAAGTTTTTTTTCTTAGATCTTTGACTAATTGATGATTTTTTTGAATGCCTATTTTTTCCTTTGGATCCTTATTTTTCAGTATTGTAAAAGGTTAATAGATACATTTTGGTTCTTAGTTTTCAAATAGTTTTGGGAGACTGGACCTCCTATTGTGCTTCGTAACTAGTTTTGGCTCCAATCAAAAGGTAAAATTAGGACTATGACCCTTTTATCCCAAACATCGATATATATATATATATATAAATAACATAATAACACCAATAAGGAACCATTTCAACCACTTAATGAATCCAATCAAGGTTACAAAATTCCAAATAATTCCATCCATTGAACATATTTGAACAGATGAAAATTTAATACAATTGAATGTAAAGAAAAATTAAATATGGACTTCATGGTGATTCAATGCAAAGGTCATGAATGTGAAATAAGTTCACTGGTACAACCTAGTAAATGATCACTCACAATTATATTTGTGATCTTTTTCTTACTTCAATTTTACTAGTCAAACTTTAGAGTAACATTATTTTCAGTGCTTATGTGATTATTATTGTGGGGTACTTCTCTAATTTATACTCAAAATTTACAATACCATTATTTTCAATTCTTCTATGATATTTGAGATGCATACACTCACCCATGAAAATGAGAATTGGTCTCATATAGAGGCAACATATTCATTCACATAAATACACATGTTATGGATAATATGATTGACATAGAGCAAGGCAATATTGTTTACACATAATAATGAATTAATTTTAAATGTGGGTCTTCTTTGTAATTAAATATTTTTGTGTTACGGATAATATGATTGACACATTGCAATGCAATATGATCTAAATGTTTTTAAAGGCTTATATTCCAAAATACCTAAAAAAATAAAATATAAGTAAATGGTGTCTATAAACATGTATAAAGTTAGTCTAAGTAAAATTTAGTATGAATATATATGTCATAATAACTAATTTGTCACTCCCAATCTCTTACATTATAATACTTCTATTTGATATTTTAGAGTCTCTTTTTCCCTTTCTAAATTTATTTTAAAACATATCAGACTTTGCCATTGTTGATAACATTAATAGGTGGATTAGAGAGAAATTTAACTCTTCTAATGTCCTTAAAATGGACACTTAACAATATTTGAATGTAGATTCATCAAGTTTTCATTGAGTGACACAAACTCATTTAATGCTCTTACACTATGTTTTATCAGCCAATTATATTGGAATAAAAATCCCAAATAATTATGTAAATACGTGGTCTATTTTATTGATTCTAAAGCTAATTCATCCTTGACACCAATAAACGGCCTCCAAAACTCATCAATCTAAACATGATTTCTAAACATTAACAAGAAAACTTATGTCCTCAAATAAGATGTCATCTCCATGAAAAATATGCAAGTAAACTTAAACTTGGGAGAGGAATTCTAAAAAGATAGCTTGAGTTATTTATACTATATAGGACCAACTAAAGCTACCAATAATAAAGGTCTTTAATATAACATCATGAGAATTCTAACCATCATAGATACTCACCCATGAATTTGGGAATTAGTCTTATAATTTTGACCATTGTACACATATATTCAAGGCAAGTATATTTATATGTATTTGTGGACATCTAATTTTGGTAAAATCCTCATTATTATAATGTTTTACTGTTGAGTTGTGCATATGGATTAGTGGTTGGAATTATGCTATTATTAATGTTGTTTTGTTTCTACTTCATTTCTCCCTTCATGTAGTTTTTATCTCTCTTCTCTGTCTTTTTTCACTATTATTTATTCTATCTATACTTGGAGGCCTACCCTTCCCTTACATTCTTCATCTTCTGTCATTTTTCCTCCCTAAACAAAATTATTAGTCTCATCAATCATGCCTAAGACATAATTAACAAAACTATCAATTCCATCTTATTCTATTTTTTGGGCCCTTTTACCCTTACGTGTGTTCTCTCCATGTTTGGACATGTGTATTTTATTTATTGGTCAAATTTTGTGCTCTAACTTGCCCTTAATTCAGATTATGGATATCTATACATATAGGTCATCTATGTACATTTCAATAAGGAGGATTAAGGACAATCTCTATGTAATTTGAATTTAGGCATACTTCATATTGTTGAATTTCTACTGAAGGAATTGCATAAAATAATCAATAATGTCTTGTATAAAAAGAGGGATCTAATCAAATGACATGAAGAGTGCATTACATATTAGGAGGATAATGTATAGTTTCTTCTTTTAATCCTCATTTCACACTACACAAGAACTATGTGGGGTCAAAGTTTGGCATGTAGGATATGTAGTTACAACTCCTATATGGTTGTTCACCCCAAATACTCACTCATATTGTTTTATAATATCTTGTGGAGATCTAGGTCATTATTGTAAAAATTTCAAATTAGATAGATTTTGCCCATAAAATCAATGAAGTACTGGTATAGATAAGAATGACATTGAATGACACATGATTGTATAAAATTCCTAAGTCTTGAAAGATAGCATAAAAAAATTGATGCTAAGGACACGAATGGGTATCAAAACATACCATCATTGTTCCCACCTTAAACATGAATGATGCATGTGCCATGCGTATTTATGTACAATTATTAACTCAAAATTTGTACACACCCTACTATAGCCCTGTACAACTTAGATCTGTATTCAAAAAGCTATAATTTATCAAGGTGAGATTTTTCCATATATTTTAATTGTCATATTTGTTCATTATTTATTTTCAAAATCTTAGTTATGTTTTTTTTCAATTTTTAGTTGCTAGGGAAGATATTAATTTATGTAGTCATATAAAATGTCAAAATTGGTAGCTTGAGTGTGGCTTGTGACACCCCACTATTAGGTCCCTCTTGCATGATCTCATGACCCTTCTAGACACCTTTTTTCTTATTCACAGTCATTCATAGACTTCTAAAACCTGATTCCATCTCATCCAGGCTACATTTCCCATGCTAATTCAATTTCCCTAGGTTCTACACTTGTAGGATAGGAGTGCCCGACTTGGACTATATCAGCAAACCCTAAGGTGTCTTATTTTGATGCTCCTATCCAATTACATTTTGAGCTCCAATGGTTATTTAATTTTGATTACTATCCTTCATCTTATCGGCCTAGCGTGAATACATTCAACCCATGACCAATAGATCTCTATAAAATTCCATTCAAAGTTCATTTAGAAGGAGGTGGAAAAATACTACAAAGGAATCAAGAATATAAGAAAAACCACTACAGAATTTTTTTCCATTCTCTACATACAACCATCCAATACAACTACAAGCATATCCAAATCTTCACACCAATCCATAGCCACCTCAAACACACCCAATTTAGCATTTTTGTATCTGCATTCACACTATTACATAAAGCACATTAGGTGGGAAAAATACATATGACTTGATCCCTCTTCAGAGTATTAGTATGTAGGTAGCGTGCCCACACAAAGGGTGTGGATACATGTTCAATGCATCTTACACACACTAACCCCCCTTATTTCTCAATGTTTTATCAAAATTAATGAAGTCTAGGGTTTGAAGATTAAATCAACTCAATAAGATATTCTATAGAATTTATGTAGTCAAGATTTCACAAGCAGGCTCACTCAAAGTTAATGAATAAAACACAAAAAACTTAGGTCTTTATGAGCAGTTTGGACAACAATGACAGAAGAGACAATAACATCAAATTCTAAGGTGTCTTATTTTGGAACTTCTATATTTTCACAAAATGAAAGCTAGATCCTGATTTATGACACTGTCCCAGTCCTACACAGCCAATATCAGACCCGACAACAACCATTTCAATTCATTTTAAGCTAAGTCTTATTTTCTTCATATTTATTACTATTTATAAAAAGGTTAAAAATACAAATAAATTATACAAATCAATGGTTAAATTATTATAATATTATTTATTGATTTAGTCAACCGAGACCCTTAACTAAATTAGGAATAAGACTCAAATATTACCAAAATAGTTAAATCATTTGGTGAACCCAACTTACTTAGTTTGTGCACAAAAACCCTAAAAACCCTAGGGTAAATTCTTTGTTGATTTTTTTAGTATTTTTCTAATTCTTCCTACATCTTTAAAATCACAAATTCATATTAATTTTTTAAAATTTACTTTAGTAATTTAAAACATTATTTCATTCAAACCCTAGTTGCCTATATTAGGTCCTAGTCTTTTCTATTCTTTTTCTATTTTTTCTTGCATATTTAAAATAAAAAATTCATATTAATTTTTAAAATTTACCTTAGTAATGTTAAAAATTATTTCATTCAAACCCTAGTTGCCTATACTAGGTCGTGCTATTTTTCTAGTATGCATGTTTAAAATCATAAATTCATATTAATTTTTAAAAATTTACCCTAGTAATTTTAAAAATTATTTCATTCAAACTCTAGTTGCCTATACTAGGTCCCAGTTTTTTCCAATATTTTTCTAATTTTTTTCTTGCATATTTAAGTAAAAATTTCACATTTATTTTTAAAATTTATCATAGTAATTTTTTAAATCATTTTCTTTCAAACCCTAGTTGAATTTACTAGGTCCCTTTGTATTTGAGGTATCACCTTACATATTTTTATTTACATAGAAATTACAAAGGATTTCACTCATTTCATAACATTTCTTGTAAATAATAAGGAATTCATATTTGGTCCTATCATGTATATGAATGATGAAGTTTACCATATGTTAATGCAAAGCTTCATTCTTTCCCTTTCATGCTTACTTCTTATAATAAGAGATGATATTACAAAATTTATTGCTAAAAATGTACAAGATTTCAATATTTCTTTTACATATTCTCTCTCTCTCATGCAGAATAATTTCCAACTCTATTTTTCTAAACATGTTAGAAATGTTAAGTTACAAGTCAAAGTTTCTTATGCATTAGTGAAATATTCCATGTTCTCTATCCCTTGTTTGCTATCTCTCATGTAGTATATTCTTTATAATAATATTGATATACAACTTATAACTCTAATTACTTCTTTAACATGCTATCTCTTTATTATGTATAATTCAATCAAGAATAAAATCCTTACATACTTAGAGGATCCATTACATATGCTAACAACCACATGTCAAGTTTTAATGTCATATCTTATGCACATAAAAAAATTCCTTCTCCTCCTCTCCCCCAAGGGGGTTATAGTTACTTTCCCTCTAACTAGGACCATGCTATCACCCTTCCAAAAAGTGAGGCAACTCATACTATTGTTCCTAATGCATATATTCAGCCTATAGCTTCTTCGAAACCTCTTTAACATTTGTTCTCACATGTTCAATCAAAAGAAACTAGGGTTTACACTTGTGAGACTCTAAGGGATCAAATCACTAGTATGAGCAAGTTAATTTCAAATTTACAAATGCAAAATCAACTATTACATGACAAGATCAAAAAATTGGAGAATCATATTATAATACAAAAGTTTCAAAGGCATCCTAGTGCCAATCATGCATATGCACCTTCACCTAGTCAATTGGTTGCAAACAATGTTACATATAAAAATAGGAAATCACAACAAAGTAACTCTACAACTATTGATTCAAAAAGCATTCAAAGATAAAATCAAAGTTCAAGTGAGGTACTAAGGGAAATGATAAAATCTAAGTTGATCAAACTACCTATTCTACATCCAGTGAGAAGATCCAGATATTATTGTGCATATCATAGAATGTATGGGCATCACACAGATTCATGTTTGACATTGAATAAACATATATAATAGATAATTGCTAATGAGGACCCTATACAAGGTAAATTAGTCAAACAATCCATGGTGACACAAGAACACATTCACAAAGGGTCAAATTCAAAAATAATAGAAAAGTGGGTACCAAAGCATAACTCAAAATAAAAAAAAAGATCAAAAATCAAAAGTAGAGCAATAAATAGTACCACAAGCATAGACAAAGCATGAAAAAGATGAAAATCTATCTCTCCAATATGAGGCTCAACTTTCAAAGTAGTATGGGTTTGGTCAAAAATATCTTCAACAGTTTGATTAACAAGGTCAAGGGTTGGGCAAGTAGGCTCAAGGCATCACTACTATTTTAGCAGTTGATAATGCTTGTCACCAAGGTTTAAGCTTTATTAAACATCTTAAGACAAATCATTCACAGACATAATTTATCAAAGGAAAAGATCCATATACAATAAAAGTCAACACTAGCATTCCATTGGTTCAAAATCAAGATGATAATGATGAGTGGAACCCTACAAGTTATTATGATTTCTAAGATATTAATAATGAATATAAATATTTAGAGTCATATTCTCAGTCATTCCCTCATGTTTCATAACTACACACAATTCCTTTATTTGATATAAGACACCATGATAGGGAGTCTCCCATGAGACTCATCGGTTAGTATCATTTCTTCTCAGTATTACTTATACATAATTTCTAAGTTTTCTTGTACATAATCTTTCAACTTGATTGTACATAACTTCTTTTCAATTTATTGTACATAGTCTTCTTATGATTGATTGTACATAGCTTAATTCAAAAATACAAAAACATTCAAAATTTTCAAAACTACAAAAATGTTCAAAACATTCAAAAATATAAAACCATTCAAATATTTAAAAATACCAAAAACATTTCAATTATATGCATTATCCATGCTTTACATTTCTACTACCATGCTAGACTTACATTTTGTTGTTCTATGTTATTGTTTATCGATTTATCTATATTACCATGCTTCATTGATCTTCTTTGAGTATGTGCAGTGACTTCTAAATCCTTGATTGCTTCACTCTACCCATTGAGGGGGTATTCTACTTCATACATTTGAGACACATATCGATATATCTATCCACTGGGGGCATCTTATACATGACTATTCCATCTAGGTTATGACATTCTTATACCACACACTCTAGTTATCATGATGATGTACATTATTTACTAGCTTACATATATTACTCTATCGACACTCACTAGTATATAACACTTGTGTATTTCTTAACATATACCTAGTCTTGTACTACATGTCTTACATACTTTCACTTCTTAATTTGATTAGTTAGATGTGATTGTATTAATAGTATTTACGTGCTTTCATTTCTTGCCTTGCATAGCTAGATATGATTGCATTTCTCAATTTCTATTCTATATCTTGTGTGTGCCTTAGGACATTTGTCAATCTCCTTTGATTATACTCTTATATGTGCCTATGGCTCTTGTGCCACCTTTGCTTGTTTCATTTGTATGTGTATGTGGCATTTAAACATGCCTTGTATGTTTTATTTCTAGTTTGAGTGACATGTGCCCATGTCCCTTGTTTTCTTGGCCCCTTGGCCACTTTTGTATGCTTCTTGCTTCTTGCTTTGCATGCTTGTTTGCTTGTTTGCTTCTCAATTATTTGTAATGCCATGATCCACATCATACATTCTCTTATTTTTTTGGATGCCATGATGTACATCATGTTCCATCCCTCTTAGACAACTAACAACTAACAACTAACAACTAACAACTAACAACTAACAACTAACTAGACTTTCAGTTCTAGTTCACTATATTACACATGCTATTACATTCTTATATCTATCTAGGCATACCCCTGTTGATCTAACAATATCCATTACAAACTATGCTATATCTTGAGACATCTTTTTTATTATCATTGCTATATCATGTATTTTTATAGAATAACATACTTACAATGATCTTCATTCTAAGGATAGTCATTATAGGGTCTTCATTCCTACCCTTAGAAAAAGAGGCAACAAACATGGGTTTTGTCATAGAGATCAGAGCTCCTAGCGGTAAAAAAATTAGCTTTCAAAACACCAAGAATAGTATTCATACTTCAAACCAAGTAGAATAGACTAGACAGATAATGATAATTATAGAACAATAATCATAATTAACATAGGATAAGAGCTCCAAGTTTAGACTACAATGTTAGATAGTAGGGTGTCCTATTTCAATGCTCCTATTCAAACAACAAAAAAAAACTAGATTTTCCCAAAAGAGAGAGAAAAGTAAGACCAGTTACAGTTTTGTCAGCAACAGGTCAGTTTAGAATCAATAATTTCAATACAATTTTTATTAGAGAATTCAGATATAAGGGGCATCATGCATGGCATGATGGATCTCACTTCCAGTTTTAGATTAGGTAGTTGGTATAACTTCCAGATCAGAATCCTTGTTATAGACACCAATGATTGGGGGCAAAGTGTGTGACACATTTGCTTTCTCTTCTTTAGAGTTTAGTACATTACTTAGGTATTCTTAGTAGTTGCATGCCTTATTCCATTTATAGATAGTTGGCATCATTTTAGAGTGGCTTACACAGAATATTATTACCTAGTTTGGAAGTGGCTTTCATAAAAGCCTAATCTCCACCTTTTTTGAGTAGCTAAGAGTGGTCTAGTTTCTAGTATACATTCAACTATCCATACCACATTGTCATATTACAAAACAATTATGGGCCTCAAGAGCCATCTCATACAACACACATTCATAGAAGTATTAGTTTATAGCTTCACTTCATGGGGCAATGATGGAGCCAAAGGACTAGCTAGGCTTTGTATTCTTGGGCCACCTAATCAGAGGGATCAGACACATAGTCCAAACATTGATTAACATTTGCATGATCACGTAGATTCACTTAGTGGGAGATGATGGAGCCAAAGGGCCAACCTTTGCATTATTGAGCCACTATCAAAGAATTGAGCACTTATCTCCATTTGTAATATTACTTTTGGTATAACATCACTCAGCATCATAATAGATTCTATACTAGTTTATGTACCCGATGAGGTTATTCATTCCTTTCTCTTCCTCTCTCTCTTACCCAAATTTTATATATTCTTATTTTAGATATAGGATATTTATTAAGAAATGATCTACTCTTTATTTTCTCTTAAATATTTAAACTTCACAACATGCTCTCTCTATGCACACCCAACATCACATAGCTGCATGAGCTTCACCCTTGCAAGTAAGTTCATGTATGTTTTCTAATTTTTATTTATCCTATTATTTCTCTTTGCTACATCACTAGAATAAAGGGGGGGGAATATAATCATATAAAATGTTAATATTGGTATCTTAAGTGTGGCTTGTGACACCCAACCGATAGGTCTCTCTTGCATGCTCTCATGACCCTTATAGACACCTTTTTGCATATTCCTAGTCATTTGTAGGCTTATGAAAATTGATTATAGCTTCACTAGGTTTCATTTCCCATGCTAATTCCATCCCCCTAGGTCTTGCACCTATAAGATAGGTTCACCTAACTTGGACTATAGTGCCAAACCCTAAGGTGTCATATTTCTATTCTCTTATCCAATTACATTTTGAGCTCCAATGGTTATTTTTTTTGGGTTCCTATCCTTCATCTTGTTGACCTAACATGAATACATTCAACCCATGACCAATATATATTTATAAAATCCTATTAAAAGTTTATTTATAAAGAGGTGGGAAAATATTACAAAGCAAGCAAGAATACAAGCAAAACCAATGAGGCAAATTTCCCTATTTTCTACATTCAACCATCCAATATAGCTACAAGTATATCTAAATACTCACACCAATCCCTAGCCACCTCAAGCACACCCAGTTTAGTATTTTTGATTCCACATTCACACTATTGTATAAATCACATTAAGTGGGAGAATGACATATAGCCTGATCTTTCTTCAGAGTATTGGTATGTAGGCAACATGCCCACATAAGGGGTGTCGATACATGTTCATTGCATCTTACACACACTAACCCCCCTTATTTCTCAAAGTTTTATCAAATCTCATTGAATTCTAGGGTTTGAAGATAAAATCAACTCTACAAGGAGTTTTATATACTTTCAACAGTTGAGATTTCACAAGCAGGCTCACAAAGGGACAATAAACAAAACCCAAAAAACTCAAGTCTCTATGAGAAATTTAGACAAAAATGACAGAAGAGGACAATAACACCAAACTCTAGGGTGTCATATTTTAGTGCTCCTATCCTTTCACAAAACAAAATATAGACCCTAATTTATGACACTGTCCCAGTCTTACTCAACTAATATCAGACCCTACAACAATCATTTCAATTCATTTTAAGCTAAGTCTTATTTTCTCCATATTTATTGCTATTTATAGAAAGGTTAAAAATACAAATAAATTATACAAATCATTTGTTAAATTATTGAAATATTATTTACTAATTTAATCAACCCATACCCTTAACTAAATAGGAATAAGACTCAAATATTCCCAAAGTAGTTAAATTATTATCACCTTAAATTTGTACACATCCTGCTATAGCCATGCACAACTTAGATCTGTATTTAAAGAGCTATAATTTGTCAAGGTGATATTTTTACATATATTTTAATTTTCATATTTATCCATTGTGTTGTTTCCAAAATCAACTTATCTCATTTTGGAAGCAACCCCCTACGAAACTTGTCCGTTTCGTCTTGTCTCTCTAAGTTCATTTTTTGATACGAATTCTGTAGTTCGTTTTCATCTTGGTCGGATCGGGAAGTGGTTACTATCCCGTCAAGGCCAAGTTTTCCCTTCCCCTTTTCCTTTTTCTCCTCTTTCCGGAGTTGGTCTCTTTTGCATTTTCCCTGCAAGGGCGGCGATTTTCGCCGCCCATGCTTATCTCTTATTTTTCCGTGCAAGGGCGGCGATTTTCGCCGCCCCTACATTTTCCATGCAAGGGCAGTGATTTTTGCCGCCCTTGAATTTTCCATGCAAGGGCGGCAATTTTTGCCACCCCTGCACGTCTCAGTTTCCGTGCAAGGCATTAATGGCCCTGCGCGGCGGGTTGTTGGGGTTGGTTTTTCACCCTATATAATCCGATTTGGGCCTCATTTCTTCTCACTTCTTCCTCCTCTCCTCCTACCTCTTGCACCTGAGTGCTCCAAGGGACTTTTCGAAGTACCAGCTCACGAATCTGACTTCGTGGCATGCGCGTTTTCCAGGTAGGGTTTGTTTTTAGTTTTGTTTTTATTGTTTTCTCTTCTTCCTAGCCTAGTCGTTCTTTATTTGTTTTTCTTTTGTTGTTGTTTCTTTCCTCTCTCCCTCTCCTACCCATGGCCTTTTCTCCCACTCGCGGCCTCGTAAGGGCGGCATTTCCTTGCTGCCGTCCCTCCCCCTCTTTTCTATCTTTCGTGTAGAGGCGGCGAAATTCGCCGCCCCTCCACACAGCTTGTCAAAATGCGAGGGCGGCAAATTTCGCCGCCTCCACTCTTGCATTCCTTATACAAGGGCGGCGATTTTCGCCACCCCTGCATTTTTCTTCCTTTTTCAGCTAACTCCCAGATTTTTTTTGAGTTGTCCTTTTCGAGCTTTTTCTTCCTCGTTTTCCATCCCTTTGCCCATCCTGGCCTTTTAAAGTGACCTCCAGTAACCTATGTCACTTAAATTGCTCTCCCCCTCTCTCTCACTCTCCTTTCGACTATGGCTGCAGCACCTTCAGCGAGCTCCTACACACCTGCTCCCATCCAAACAAGATCGTCCCCTATGACGGAAGTATCTCCTTCAAAGGCGAAGACGATGAAATACAAGTACCAGGGCATCTTCCCGCTCATAGCGGTCACCTCGAATGTCGATGACATTCGAGACACCGAGATCGGCCACGTAGATATGGCCGAATTCTTGGGACGAACCAAAGCAACAAATCCCAGCACTGGGATAAAGAGAATTATTGAGAGCAACATCCACCTAGTGGCCGCCTTCCCAGTAGCAGCACATCATGCGGAGTTCATCCTTTAATGCGCACACTTTTATGACAAAGAGACTAGATCGGTCTCAGATGCCAGTGGCAGCATGATCATTCAGTTGGACCCCAAATTTATCTACAAAGTTTTTCTATGTCCACTAGCCACCGAAGTAACCCAAATTGACTTCGAGAACGCGCAAAGGGAGTACGACAAAGACCCCGAGAGGGCAAAGAAGGTCATAAACCATAAATGGTTAAAAACCCCAAGGGCCAGTCTATCCAGATGACCGAAAAGCTTCCCCAGAAGTGACTTCATTGAAGAAGTTGGTGACTTAATCACCCTCCTCAGCAGAGTACGGGGCCTCCCGTCCTCTTCACAATTCCATGAATGGATGTATCCATTCATTAAGATCATCCTGCAAGGCAAACAGGCCATCTTCTGGGGGGAACAAATCAGCAACGCTATTCATGATCAGCTGACTAGGGTATAAACCTCCTTCAAATTCTACATGACCTCGTACCTGGTCTACATAGCTGCTGCCATGCAATCTTTCCCAGATTTAATAACAGAAGGAGATAGAAAGACCACCCCGGTCTATTCATACTATCCGCAGCTAACACTTCAAGGGTCAACACGTCATTTCAGATGAGTGAATGACACGTTCTTTGTTGTATTCCTATGTCTCTTCGATCCTCAACTGGAGCAGAAGAGAATATCAGACGAGGCCTGGACAATAGTGAACAGTTTTGGCTGCATGTTCCTCCAGTTTTCTACATTTTCTTATCTTCGAGTGGGTTTCTACCAAGGATACCCTTATATGCTCCCTAGATTCCCTTCAGACAAGTTGGTCCTAATGGAGCTTTGCCGACAAATAGCCATCGTGCACTCAAAATAGATGGAGCTTAAGAGACCCAGTTTCAAGTTTTCTATCCAGATTGGCAGATTTTTAGTTGCTACATCGACTAAAGCCAGGGTTATGGAAACAGAGATGCAGATGGTTACCATCAAATTATTCAAAAGACGGGAAAAATTTGATTACAGGGGAGTCAGAGAGACGATCCGAAGGAAGACTTAGTTCCACGAGCCCATGATTGAGGACATCTGGGTGGATATAAGGACGGCTGAAGAGATAAGGAAGATGGACTATTGCCATCTCACGCTAGAGCAGATAGAGTACCTCAGGCTTGCTAAGGTCCCTTCAGGGTTGATTGACGATGGGAATGTCATGAACAACAGATATCTGATAGAAAAGGTCACTGGTTCCCCTCTTCCTCCAATTAACTGGTCTCAAAAAGAATTGACCTCTCTAAGGAAAAGATTTGAACCAATATTGGCTAACACCAATAGTTGGTTGGCAGCAAAGGGGATCACCCTAAAAGAGTTCATCACAGGGTCAGAGGCTGAATACCAAGCAGAGATGAAGAGAAAGGCAGAAAGTCGAACCAAAAACAAAGATGATGTTCCTTCATCTTCTAGACCTCACAAGCCTAGGATCATCTTTGTATCCAAAAAGCCTAGGTCAGCACAAGAGCCTAAGGCAGTAGCCGAAGGAACCAAAGAACAAATCCCCGGGGTACAAGCAGCTCAACCAATGGGGACAATGGATCAACCTTCAGAATGACCAGGTGTTGGGTCTCCAACCTCGCCGAGACAAGCACGACCAATCCAGAGCTCCTCTCCTCCTCCTCAATCTCCTACAGTGCCCACTTCTCCTATCTCTCCCATCAATTTTCCCTCTTCTAGACCCACTTCCCCTTCCAAAGTTGTTTTTGGTGATCCTCAGGATCCTTCAGCAGGTTCACCTCGCTCTTCTGCATCCATTCTGAGTTTATCATCTCCGTCTTTTAACCTGCCACCAAGCCCTGCACCTGATCCAGAATCAGCAATTGGTAAAGTTTCATCGGTCACTCCAACCATGACTACTATCACCACTAGTAGTGTGGAAGCTGCTACAACGACACCAGCAGAGGTGACTATTGTTGCAACAGGTACTCCTCTCCCGCCATGGATGTCTGCTTTCACACCTAAAAGAAAGAAAATGGCCATCTCCCCAGATGAATTCGACTTTGGTAAGATCATACCAGCAAAAGCAAAGGCTCCTAAAAGGCCAAAAATCCTCTCCAGGTTAGTCGAAGAGAAGGGGCAAAAATTTCTAGAAATTGCCAAACCTCCTCAGGACGCAGCCCTTGAAGGTTTTGAGATGAGCAGTTATTCCCTCTCTCGTGTTGAACTTGGCAAAGTTACTCACGAAGGGGCAAAGAGTGACCTTCAGGTAGCAATGGACATTATGGTCCAAAAGTTTGACAAGAAAAAAGAGATGAAGGATTTTTATAAAGCCAAGGCTGAGCAGTTAACGGCATTAATCAGGAGATTCACTATCCCACTTGAAGCAGCGACTCCAGAGGCCTTTTCTGTGGATGATTCAGTCATTCAGAAAGCTGAAAAGACTTATTTGAAGGGGAAAGTAATGGAGGAATATATTGACAGAATGCACAACCAAGAAATCTCTCTGCTATCTGAGGTTGCGGAAAGAACAAGAAAAATGAAGAAGTTGAAAGCTCAGGTAGACAATTTTGTCTCCCTTCTCTCTCAAGAAATTGATGGCTTGGAGAAGGATCTCGATAGATGGAAGGAAATGGAAAATATAAAAAAGAGTACCCTGATATCTATCGGTGTCATCCCCAATAAAGATTCTTATGTTGAGATCAAGGAGTCGATGATCTTCAGGATTCAGGTACTCAAAGATCTAATTGATGATCTCAAAGCTTTTAAGGAAGCTAGTGATAAAAGTGACCTGAGCTTGTTAAACAAATTAGAAGAGCTACCCTGCGACTTGACCTCCAAGGATCATCAGTTTCTTCCAGCAGATGAAATGATTCAAAATTTTGAAGGGATGATCCGGAAGGATTTCAAAGGAGCGTCTTTCTCAATGACTTCAGTGGACAACATTCTGGATGCTCAGTTAACTTTGGAGAATTTAAAATCCAGGTTAACTGGCCACTCTAAGGCCATCACAGCATTGAAAGACGCACTAATCAGATCAAGGGTCATCTCTAAAAATGCAGTTGCACCAGACAACATAGGAATTCAGGCATCGATCACCATGTACGATGCTCATTTGAAGAAGTCCGGTGGCAAGAATTGACACACTCTCTCTCTTTCTCTCTTCTTCTATCCTTATGCATTTTTGTTTTGTGCAGAATGCATGCAAATTTTGTAATATGTAATTACGAATAAATTATTTTGGAAAATATCTAAAAGTCAAAGATGAGTCATCTTTGACCAAGATATTGTATATTTTATTATTTTTTCTGTTTTTGAGGATTTTCTCCCTATATATAGTGGAGACCTCATTTGTAAAAAGGGCTTGAAAAATTAAATAGCAAATACTCTGCTGAAATTGAAGCAACTTTTGAGACTTTGTGCTCAAACTTGTAAATCATATTCTGTTGAATGAATGAGGAGCAGGTTATTTTAAACTTTGTGTTGAGATTATCTATGTTGTTTGGGAAGTAGTTCTTATGTCTCTTTCCTAAGTAATATCTTATTCATCTGATTTAATAAGCAAAGTGGGTGTGTTATTATTATCTGAGGGCACTTCTTGAGGGTAGAAGATAGACTTTGTGCTGCTTTTACCTTTGAGATTCTTTTATCTTTTGTAGTTTCAGGTGAAGACTTTGTGCTTCACTGTACTCTACGGTTGTACTTGTTCCGGATTTGTGGAGAAGCTATAGAAGACTTTGTGCTTGCGTGAGCGTTCTTATGGACTTTATTACTTCAGGTAATCTCTTGCTCTTTGTTTAACACCATTCCTGAAAGAAGAGGAGTGTTGTTACCTTTAGACCAGGGATTTTTTTTTTCTTTTGTTCTTTATACATTACTTCTAAAAAAAGAGAAGTAGATGTTGTTCTACCCCCCATGTGTTATTTTCTGCTTAATTATATATATGCTTATAGCACGTAAATATTGATAGGGAACCTCCCCTTGATGAGAGGAGAGATTTACCTCGTCTAGATCTGGTAAAGCCGCACTATTCGTGGTGTAAATCTCCCTTATGCTGTGGCTGATATCCCCATTTTGCCATCAGTTAGTTGATGACAAAATATTCACCCAACACATTGTTTATTTTCAAAATTTTAGTTATGTTTTTTTTTCAATTTTTAGTTGCTAGGGAAGATATTAAATTACTAATTTATATTTATAAATAGTAGATCTCCTTAGTGTATCTCATATTGTTAATTATGCTTAAGCATATCATGATTAAGTATAACATATTCTATCAAAATAGGGATATATTATAATGCCATGTATATTGAATTTCATATTAGGCAGAGAAGGCTAACCTTCTTCTCTCAATCATCCATTCACACTTTGCAAAAACTACGTGAGGTCTGATTCTAACATGCAAGATATGTAGTTGCATCACCTTTATGGTTTCCCAACCCAACTAATTCTATTCTATTTTTTTAACATCTTTTGGATATCTAAATACATTATGGATCAAAGTCTTCCATTGTACATTCAAGTCAAAATCAATTTGCTTGTGAATTAAGAGGGTCATCATCAATTATGGTTCAAGATTAAATATATGTAGTGAAGCCTTCCTTAATACATTCAGAATTGATCATAAGTCTCTCTCACCATCATATATTGCTATTAAGGATTTAATAATCAATCATAAATTACCCTGGGAACAATTTTATTGAACATAGTTTTTGGGTCTAAGACTCTAGCTACAAAATGTCAAGTAATGTACAATGAAGTTAACTACAACTTATTGCTTGGTATACCTTATATTCATTGAATTAATGTTATCCCATATATATTACATATATGTTTTTGAATGAGGGTTACATGTGAACTTCTACTACATATGATCTTCCTTTTTATATTGAAAATATGTGTAACCTATAGTATTCATTATCCCTCATTCCAACACACCTCAACTTAAGATCATACCATCTCAACATTATATTCGTAGAGATCAGATATAAATGTATGACATGGGTGAATTTAGTAACACCATCAATATTATTATTATTCAATATGATAATGAAGATGATGATTATAAACCTAATAACATAAACATGCATTTAGACAAGTTGATTTTTATTCCTAGTAAATATAGTGAGGCCACACAAACATTTAGTATTGATGAATTATGTTGTGCTCTTAAATTTTATGGATGACCTTTCCCAACTTCCATGCATAAGGGAATTATACCTCTCATGGATAAGGATAAATAACCTATGACTAATATATTTACCAACACCAATTAATAAAAAAAACCTCATGGTTCACCACCTGGTACTTTAGAACAATATAGAAAAGGTCAAACTTGTGAAAAAACATGGGATATAGAAGTCATTAGTTAGGGTGAAATGATTGATGAAATATTTAACTAATAATTCCAACCCATGAAATTAAACTAGGCCTTGGATATAGTAAAAATGCTAAAGATAAATCTTCCAACATGATAAGAAAACTCTGAATTCTTGAAAATAGCATTGTGCTTCAATATACAAATCTTTACAAACTAACTTTTCCAAGTCTAGTACAACACTCCAAAATGAGGTTTATAATGTTTCATCGTTATAGCTTATATATCTTGAATTGATTGATGAAGATGCTTCATCTAAGCTACTTACACTTGATAATTTTGCTAATGATGAAGTTCTTCAATAATATGTGAGACCTTATGCTACCTTACCATATTTTCATCATAAAACAAGGTTCTATCATATGCTTGGTCATTGTGCTTATTATGGTGAGTGTGATCCTTCTCCTATAGAATATGACATGACCCTAGATGGACCGAATGCCTTGCCCATTTCTTCTTACAATGAGGAGTTCTCCACATTACTTAAATAAAAAATAACGGATTTTAATTTTGGAACAAAATAAAATCCTAAGGGGGTATTACTTGGTGCATCAATGACATCTCAAAAATATAAAGACCATAAAGATATTTTGATAGACTTTCCAATATTATTTGTTTGGGCTTATTCTATCATGTATAACATTGATCCATCATAATGATTCATAATCTAGTAGTTATGAATCCAAATGCAAAACTAATAAAGCAAGTTATTAAAAAGTTGCATCTTAAAGTTTATTTATTGGTTACTGACAAGATCCAATGGTTATAAAATATAGGGTTTATTAAACAAATTGATTATTTACCTTGGATTGTGAACATCATCCTGATTGTAAAACCTAATGAGAACATATGAATCTATAATAATTTCAAAGATTTAAACAAGGCTTGTCCCAAATATGGCTTCCCTCTACCTAAGATTGATACAATTATTAATTGTATTATTGGGTATGATATGTTCTCCCTCATGGATGGAATTTTAGGCTATAATAAGATCAAAAGTAATCCTACTAACTAATTGAATATTGTTTTCACAACACATTGGGATATGGTTTGTTACATTGTTATGCCCTCCAAACTTAAAAATGGTGGTGTAATGTTTCAAGGGGCTATGGATCACATTCTTCATGACTACACAAATGAAATGTTAAGGATTAAGAAA
Source organism: Torreya grandis (assembly GCA_037957365.1). Lineage (NCBI taxonomy): Eukaryota > Viridiplantae > Streptophyta > Pinopsida > Cupressales > Taxaceae > Torreya > Torreya grandis. The sequence goes on from JARHVA010007190.1 coordinate 714,202, forward strand.
ACCAAAGAGCATGAAAAATACTTAAGAAAAATATTAGAATGATTATGCAAGCACAAAGTTTGATTAAATCCAAAGAAGTATGTCTTTGGTGTTATGCCTGGGAAGTTTTGGGGTTTTGTTATATCTCAATGGGACATTGAAGTTTATTCTAAAAAAATTAAATGTTGTTTATGACATACATCCACCTACCAACATAAAACCACTAAGAAGTTTATAAGGAGAAATCTAAGCCATACACCAATGTGTTGCATAGTTAGGTGACAAAACCTGACCCTTTTCTAGATGGTTGCACAAAAACACCAAATTTGAATGGGATGAACATTATCAAAATAATTTTGATGAAATAAAATAATATCTAGCTAATCCACTAGTCATGATTATAGTCATTCCCAAGAAAACATTATTGTTATACATATATATTATTAAGCATGCTTTGTGAAAGTTATTAGTATAATATGAGATGGACATAGAGAAAGATCTATTTATTACATCAGTTGCACGCTAGTAGATTATGTGTAGAAATACAACTTAGTGGAGAAATTATGCTTTAATTATCATGTTCGCAATACAAAAACATTGATATTATATAATTAATACTAAAATTCATGTTATCGCAAATATTGATCCTTTTAGAAACATCATTTCCAAGCCTTATTTGTCCAAATGCTTTGCTAAGTGGATTATGTTCCTTATAGAATTTGATCTTAATTTTATACCCAAAAATTGATAAAATGGTGAGTTATTGCAGATCAGCTTGCTGCAACTCTTTTGGTGGATATACTCTTAGAATTGATGTTTTTCTAGATGATTTTGCTATGTATATTGATAAAAAAACCTAGACCATATATTTTGATGGTCCAAATGTGTTATGAGTAATGGGTTCAGTATTGTGTTAGTGATTTCCTAAGATAAAAATATGCCATCAACATATCACTCAAGTTTTCAATATACCAACAATATAATGGATACACGACTTTGATTCTAGGTGTAATTACTTGTTGTGCATACTTTAAAAGATAAAATCTATAAAAGTTTATGATGATTCTCAACTTGTCATCAATTGAGTCACATGTATTTATAAAACCAAATTAATAAATTAATACCATATCATGTTTTAGTCTACAAATTGATTACTTCCTATGATGACTTTGAGATTTGCAACATCCTTGGAAAGAATAATCACTGCACTTACACTATGGCTAATGTTGGTTCACTTGTTCCTATTGAGATCATAGATGATCATGTTTTATTTACTATTAATATATTAAAACAATTGATTATTTGATTTCTAACATTACATGACCTAGAGGTGTTTGCCATCAATATTGAAACAAATATTTCAAAATGTACTAACATCTACAACTTCCTTACTAAAGTGACAATTCCTAAAAAAAATTACTAAAAATGAGAAAATAAAATTGTGATGAGATACTACCTGATATGTCATCATTATAAGTGCTCTTTTCAAGAGGTCCTTTAAATGTTAATTACTTAGATGTTTGGGGCATGAAGAAGCTAAAATCACCTTATAAGAGGTTCATTATAGTAGTGTGGTGGTCAATTTAGTTGTAAGGAAATGTCATACAAATTACTACAAATGGGTTATTATTGGCCTTCCATGGATTAAGACTGTCAAGAGTATGCAAAATTATGTAAGCAATGTCAATGACATAGTAATTTAACACATGCACCATCTCAATGATTGTAACTTATTACATCACCTTGGTCGTTTTCCCTTTGGATATTTGATCTAGTGGGTAAGGTTAATCTTACATATTTGGAAAGTCATAAATTCATTATTATAACACTTGAATATTTTACCAAATGTGTTGAGTCTATTTGTTTAGAGTTTACAATAGGGGAAGACATGAAGATTCCTTATGGCACATATTATATCTTGATTCAACGTCTATTATGCAATTAGAAATGATAATGGTTCATATTTAACTAATATGAAAGTAAAGAAGCTTTGTGCAAAATATATGATTGAACATAAATTTTCTATACCTTATTACCCAAAGGAGAATAACCAAGTTGAGGATAAAAACAAGACAATTGTAAACATCTTAAGAAAAATTATTGATAAACATGGTGAATATTGACATAAATATCTCATATACACATTATGATATTATCATACGAGTGTTTGAATGGCTACAGTGGCAAGGCTCTATTATTTTTTACATGGTGCAGAGGTGGTTCTCCCACTTCAACTTGAGATTCATTCCTCATTGTAGATAATAAAATATGGTTTTGGTACTTGCCAATAACAATCTTGACACAAATTTACCATACATGACTTAAGCGTATAAACAAGATATTAATATGCCATTTTCTCACATTTTCATGCTATCTTATGAGTTAACCCTTTCATTCTATTGTTACACATCTAGAGAAACCTCACTATATGTTTCAAACTTGTTAAATATTTTGGACATAAATATCTAGACCTTTAGTTTAATCCACCTATACACAGGTTTATTTCATCAATTTTGGTTAGTATCACTAGTTGATACTAACCTAATTTGATCATAACTAACTTTATTCCAACCACTGTTACTTTTTAAAATAAAATATTTCCTTGGGGTTTGCCCATTTTCCTAGTGTGTTGGTTGCATGAGAACTCAACCAATTAGAATCATATATAACAAATCAAAGTATCATTCAAAAAGGGACTTGGCACTTATCTGGTACACATCTATACAATATTGCACATTGATAAAATCTACCCTATTATTTCCAAAATAAAAATATATCACTAGGATTAGTCACAAGCCAAGTTTGAATCACACTAAAGTCAATTCAAAGAAAACATTGTCAAGTATCAAATCCAAATCATTAGTTGCATAAATATAGTGAAGGAACATAATTTCACAATCACACTAGGTGGGAGAACTAGACATGGATTGATTTTCCTCCTCAGAGTATCAAATATATATGCAATAGTAAATCATCAAAAGGGGATGATCAAGGTTAGCTCAACCCATTACACTTTCTTTTTTTTGTAGGTTCCTATCCCTCACAAGCGTACTTAGGGTTTTGATGTGAAGGAAGATACTTTCTGGAGTTGTGTGCATCATCAATGTTTGGGATCACACATACAAATAATAAAGAGATAGGTGAAAGTAATTGTATAGTCAAAATCCTTCTTTTTTTACACATTAGTACCAACCAACACATGTTAGTATCGATTGATGATATTGACCTCAATCAACAGAATCAACCCTACACAAACAAAGATATAATTCTTTAACCAGATAAATCACAAGCCTACTTTAGTTTATTTCCCACTAGCAAATTATAGTCACAGTAAAAAAAGTACCCAAAAAAACTAAGTATTATCCATTTTTTGTACTTACTATATTTAACATATGCCACTTATTGAGTAATTGCAATCAATTTTAGTATTTTACATTTAAATGCATGTTTGAATACCATATCTCAATATCTGAATTAATATACATGTTTTTATCTTATCAGGATTAGTCTCAATTGAATTAATCTAAATTAGGTTAAAAAGTATTTTCAACCCAATTCACATATTAAACTATGTAAAACCCTAGGTTTCCCTTAGGATTTCATCATTCTACAGTTTCAGATTTTTTATCTTAAGGGTTCACATTTCATTTTTTTATTTCCATACATAAATAATCTATTGTTGATTTTTTATCCTAGGATTTTGGATTTGATTTTTGATTTCCATACATACATACACACACACACACATAATATATATATTCACCTCTGGATCTAGCCTTTTCCATACTTGCATGATCCCATCTTATACCATCTAAGAAGGCTAGTTACCTTGTCCCTCTAAGAATTAGTGCTAGTGTTATCTCTTAAAATTTCACCCCTTGAGGAGATGACAAGTCTCTCCTCATTTAATTTGTGCAATAGAACCACCTCAGGGCTGTGGGTGACCCAAATTTGAGGTGGATCTCTAGATTAGGGCTAGTTCCCTTGATGTATCACTATAACTCAAACCTATTACTAACTTTTGGGGGGTGAAAAGGGAGAAGGATAACTAAAAACAAATCTAATCTTGGGGAGTTGAAAAATTTAATAGATGTTCTACTCACACCACTTACAATGCACTTGAAACTAAAGAGAATCTCGCACATACACTTCATCTAATTCAACATTCCTCTTCTACATCAATGTTTCAAGCATGGGGTCTTGAAGAGAGTTTAGGATAAGATGACTTAGATAATATGTCTTCTATAAACACTACTAAATAGACTACTCACTATAACTACAATCCACATTAGACACTTCTTGCTGACCTACAAAACAAAAATCTTAAAACCACATAAAGCACTAGGAAGACTAACATGTGAAGGTAAGCAAAATACACTTGCACAAGACCAATAACCAAAACATGCACTTAGTGGAATATTGAATGAGGTAAAATAGCATTCTTCATTAATTCAAGGCAAAAATTTGGTAATGATTCACCATACCCAGGTGGAGAGATCCATACAACAACCAAAAAGGCTAGAATTTATAGTAATTATGAGAGGAGAGAGAGAAAATAAAGCTCAAGAGTCACTAAGACACTTATCAAGCAAGGAGAAGGAGTTATGATAGTCATATAATTAGGCATGAGATAGGTCTTACAAGGAAAATAAGGATAAATTTCCCTCAAATTAGCTAACTCCTCCATATATGGCGTAGATTCTCTTTGCTTGCACAAGAAATTGCCCTCATGATTTACCTTCACAAGACTACCTCACCATTGAATAGGTTCAGGTCTGATGATTAATATAAAGGGGAGGGATTACCAAAAATACCTCACATGAATTGAATTGGTCCTCAATCATCCCTATTCCTCTGTTCATGAGCAATCATCTCAAATAGTTATAAAATGATTCCTTCTCATGCACTTCTCATACTTGGCACCCAAAAAATTTCCAATTCTACAATCTAATCCATGCACAAGGAGGGATGACACATTTCAAGAGTTTCCAAGTCATCAGGTTCATGAATCAAGCCTTAAAAGGCTTCCCAATTGGAGTTTCACCATTTTCACAAAGTGTTCACTACTCATTCACTATGACTGGCTAAGATGAGGAAGATGGTAGGCACACTTGGGAGATTATATAACTCAATATATGAATATGAATACTTATAACAAGTCCTAATCTCTCTCTCAAAGGTAGTTGTTTCTTTTGAAAGTACTCCATGCTTTTAAAACACACAAATTTGTCAAAATAAGCCCTATTGTACCATTTATGTATATGTAGGGTATAGATCAATTTCATAGGGAGGGGATCTGGAGAGTCCTCTATCATCTCCAATTAGTTTCATGGCCTTTCCACTACATTTGGATACTCCATTCTTAATATTTACCCAATCGGGTCTAAGAGAGGGTTTGTGAGGGTTTTAGAGAGGTATATGGTCTTAGCATTTGTTCATAAAGAAAAAACATTGGAATTATAAAAAAATTCCACTTATGCATTCTTGAGGACCATATATAACATTGTCAAGTACATTGGGCTACCATCCAAAGTGTCATAGGAGTTCTAAGCATTTTAAGTTGGCATTCATGTCCTTTTCCATGCATTCTATAAGGTCTGAGTGAACTTCAAACCAAAAATGGCTTCTTTGAGACATCCCATAAATAATGAAGGATTAAAAACTTCCAAACACATTTCAAAAAAATTATATAATAATCATAATATCTCATCAAGATTTGGAGATGAAAATGAACCCCCTTTTGAAGCTAGGCCTAAACCTTGTTCAATGGGTCTATCTGCACTTAGTGGTTCAAACATATTTATTGGTTTTCCATACCTCTAAGATAGATTGGAAACATTAATTTTACCTCTATAAACATTATTAAAATCATTATAATTCTTTTCAAAGGTAGAAACAAGGAAACCTCTCATTTGGAGTTACACCTGTACCTTGCATAACTAGGGCTGCATGCAAACCTTGTTACATAGAGCACCTTGTTTGATTTCAGGTCTTATAGCTAGGTTTAAAATGTTTTATTATATATTTAAAATTATAAAAATATTCTGACAAGGTTTTTCAAACTTTTGGTCTATGTCCTTACCTATTTCTCAAGATTTGCAAGGTTTGTGCACCTAAAAAGTGCCCTACCTCTGAGACAGAATAAAGGCATATTTACCTATTTTTTTAGTTAAGAAAATTATTTTAGGGGATTATAAACCTCAAAAGGGTGTTTTTTTCCAATTTTTATCCCTTTTATCCACGTTTTAGACCTCTAAATTTCTCCATTTCCTAGGCAAACTTTTCCTAGGTACATTGTTTGCAGGGTTTTCCAAAAGGGACTGTACCCCTATTTATTTGACCTTTTAACATGCTTATGTTCACTGTGAAATGTATATACACACTATAACATCCATGATGGAGTTTATACAATAACTATTCTAACACTTTTACCTTTGATGCATCCTCCATGATCTTGAATTCCAAGCCTGTCTCCAACATGACTATGTTTACTGCTTAGTAGGCTCCTGCATGTAGATTACTTTTAGTGGTTGGGGATTAGTTTTGATAATAGAGGATCCTATTAGAATAAACTTGAGATAAAAAATTATATCTATAATTATACTCACATGAATTTCCAAATAACATCATTAAAACATCAAAAAGGCTCATTGTCTACTTTGTCTGAGACCTTGCTATAGGTTATTAGACTCTAGGCTTGGATTCAACACTTAAAAAACCCTTTACATATATATTAAGTTATAAATAGTTGGTTTAAAATCTTTAATAACTTTTATTATTTGACAAACCTCAAGAAATTCAACTCATTATCTCCCTACTTGCCTGCTTGCTGTAGGTGGGCATTTTGACATTATACGGACTGAATGTGTGAGGGAGGAGTCCAAAATAAGATATAATTATTTTTTTGGTGATCCTTATGACATGAAAAAAAAATTTAGTAATGTGGGACATATATACATAGTATAAAGGTCAAGTTTTGACCTTGGGTGAAGAAGGTTCTCACTTGGATTCACCATCTTGTAGACAGTATTTCAAAAATTCAGTATTTTTTAGGGTACTTTTAGGCCTTTTGAATACCACCTTCCCTTCAACCTCTACCCTTAAAGTTTTATAGAGGTAATAAAATATGTTAGGGATATAAAATTCACTAATTTATATGTTATTAAATCCTAATAACTATGTTATATGCCCTCTTGAAAAAGCTCTTGGGCCTCTATTTGCTCAAAATAGGGATGAGTCCCTGTATCAGTCTTTGTCTCTTTTAAGCATGGTTTTACTCTTGTTTTCTTACCTTGAATTCTAAGGAAATATATCATGATTTAATTTAAATATTAATACCCAAATAAAATCTTAAATTCATGTCTTAGACTCTATGGATGCTTTAATCCCCTATTTCCTTACCTATAGGTGGTCATGTTTCAGTATATAGGTAGATTAAACGTAGATCATGGTTTTGGAGTGAAAAATGTGCATTATCTTTTGAACTTAGTGACCCAAGGATTATTTAAGTACTTTTAAATGAATTATTTATGATTCAAAAGGCTAAGGACCATTATTAAAACTCTCAATCTGCCATGATATTACCATGAAACTTTTGAAAGTGGATCTTGGAGAGTTTGCAGGTAGAGAATGGAATTGAAAAGAACATGTTTTTTAAAACCTCCTAACACCCCAAATGCATTTTTCAATCCTAAAATGGATGATATACACCAATAATTTGTTTATATAAACATAAAAACACCTTCTTAAATGTGAACATCACCTGCCTAGAGGTGAAAAGAGTAGACATAGAAGGAGATAGTGAATAATGTGTATAACTTGGGTCTCATGGGTAGACCTATGTTATTTTATCATTCCTTCAAGAAGAAATTTACATCATGGGAATATTTAAACCATTTTATAAAACTCATACTAAATGTGATATTTCCCTCATACTGATGTCTACAATGTATTTTCCTAGTTGCCTAGCCGAGACAAGTTTAGAAGAGATTCCTTGAGTTATTGAGGTTTCCAAAACCAAAAAATAATGAAAAAACTATGTAAAGGTGTTAAATAACCTTTAGAAACACCTAAAACAATAAAATACATTATAATAAAGCAAAATATTTTGAAACAAGCTAAAAAAGGGACCCCTTATGGATGTGAGTGCATAAAAAGCTGCCTAGCTTCCTAAAAATGGTTTATATAGGAGGAACTAGGAAACTAAAAATTATTAACATAAATTTGAAGTAGAATTAGACCTATTTAAATCCACAAGATTAATCCTCCTAACTCCACATCTATGGCTTGTACCAAGCATGCAAAGTTGACCCTTCTTGGCTTATGAAGGCAAGAAAGAAGGAAAGGAAACAAAAACTGATTTATCTGTTGAAATATTTACACAAAAAGCATGGTAAAGGTCTTAGGGATATGAAAAGGCACATTCCCATGTTTTTAGCTAAAGGTGGACTTCCCAATTATATACAAGTGCCAATAAGGGCCTATTTTCAAGGAAAAACTACTTATTTCTATAATAAACTACTTCTTGAACTAAATATAACCACCTTCTAACATTTTCTAACATCCTCCACATTGAAATCAAGCTTGGTGATAAATTTCTTCCTTGACAAGTCTGTACAAGTCATTAAATGAGCTAAAAATGTGATCAGAAGGCCTATTTTGCACATTAGACATGGTAAAGGATTAATTTATGACTTAGGAACAATTTAAAACATATAAATGACTATATTAGGACATTTACAAAATAATTTAAGCCTTTTACCATGTTTTACTAGAGTTGATTTTGGTTGACTAGACGAATACAAGGAAGCTAGGCTTAGATTGAGGCTAGAGCAGGGATAGGCAAGGTATTTAGACACACATGAGACCCTATTAGAGATATGGGAACTTTATAAAAGTTTTAATATGTAGGGGTTGACCCAATTTGACTAAAATTCAAATTTGGTCAACACTTTTGGCAATTCGTAGGGGTAACATGCTTGCCTATGTTAAGAACCGGTAGCCTTATCACATCCATTGGGAAAAGGGAGTCAAATGCACTCTAAAATAGTAGGATTAGACCTTGAATTAACTAACAAGACAACTGATTGACCTCAAAACACACAAAGGAAAGATAACACATAATAAGATCAAGCAAACACACAAAGCAAAGGCACACTTGTGCTACTAAAAACTTAGGGAAATCAAGAAACAACATCAAGAAAACTAATTATGTACATCTAACCAAACATAGCTCCCTTCCTAGATCAAAAGGAAAGTACCTTGAATCTCCTTCCTCACTAGATGAATGAGGATTCCAAGCATGCTTTCTTTTAGATGTAGTACTAGATGACTCATTTTTCTTTCTTGCTCCTTAGCTTGGCATGTCCTTTGATGGAGTCATCTCAAACAAACATCCAAGGTAGACGAAATCTTATTGACCTTGGAAACATGCTTCATACTACTGTCCCTTTGTCTCATCATGAAAAATTGGCATATTTATGAAGGGGACAACCTCTTGCAAGTCTATACCTTCTTAAAAGACGCCATTGTCCTTCTAATCTACTACAACCTCTTCAAATCCTTTAAGAAGTGTTATATCATGGCATTCTAGGAGTGTTTATTGTTGAAACTCCTCATTGATGTTTGTAAGAACAACTTCACATGTGGTTTTATATCCAATCTTTAAATCATCTTTAAGAACCCCATAGTCATCATAGATTTACCTATCATGATTTAGACTCTCTTGATGGTGATACCCCTCAACATATATTTGCTCCTTAAAAGCTTGGGTTTGTGCTCTTAATAATTTTGTCTTCTCACAATCCTCATATTCCTTGAATATCTGCATATAGGTCTACCCCATGTATTCTTCTTGATGCAATGGTAGATTTACCTCTTCAAGTTTTATTTCTTCAACCTTAGGAGTCACATTTACTTCATTGGAAACCTCCTCTTGCTCATCTCCATAGTCATCATAGATAAGAGACTCAAAACAATAGAATAATTCCTCTTTATCACTTGGGATCTCTTGAAGGAATTCAACTTGTATCTCCCTTGTTTCAACCTCTTTGCTCTCTCCTTCTTTGGGTTCCAAATGAAACTCTTCTAAGTCCTCCTCTTCAACACATGAAAGTTATTCTTCTTCATAGTCATAAGCTGATGTTTCCTCACAAGAAGTCATCTCTTCTTCATCTTCAACCCAATCTAAAATTTCCATCTCATTATCTCTTTTATTGATACCAATGATAGGAATATCAAAACCAAGAACTTTAGCCCAAGAAGGCTTCCAAGGGGTAATGTGTTCCTCTCCATTAGAAACTGATCTCTCTTCATTCAGCTGATCCACAATAGATCCCCATACTATAGGCCCTTTGGGATAGAAGGTTCTAGAATAAGGGTAGAATGGGTCAATTGGAGGAGGTGAAAAGGTGGGCTTAATGGTTTCATTGACTTCAAACTTCTCTAGGACAGACGAAAGCTTCTCCCTTTTGAGTTCCAAGTCCTTAATTTGTTTGTTAAGATTCTCTTGAAATAGCTTTTCTTGAGGGGAAATAGGATCATCATTAGGAAAAGGAGTAAAATTTTTTTTGGATGAAGGGTACAAGGCTTCTTGAGGAGGGGTGGGAGGGAGTTGAATAGGTTTAATATTCTCTTCACTTACAACTTCTCCATTTAGACATCCTTTTTATTTCTTTCCATAAGCTGCCACTACATCCTTCCATTATGGGAAACTAGACTTAGAAGATTCTTCATGAGGATGAGATGAAAATGAAGGAATGTCACACTTAGGAATCTCATTTTTAACTACCATGATGTATTGCTTCAAATATTATTTTGCCAACTCAATCTTCTTTTCAAGATGAGCCTCCAACGTCAACTTTCTTCTCTCAAAATCTTCTCCAATAGTGGTGTCCCTCTTCCTTTGGTTGCTCTCTTGGATGGACTTCCAAGAATGGAAAATTTGAGGAATGCATGAAGGTCTTGGGGTGGTTTGAAGCATGATTGGATTAGTATTTTGAATAGGTATAGTGGACACACTTTAAGGTTGATGTGGGGTGTATTGGAGCTACCAAGACTAAGTTGGTTCATGAGCTTTCAACCTCTCTTCTAGGTGGAAAATTAGACCACAAAAATCAAGCATTTAACTCATAAGGCCTTGCGAGTTATCTCTCTCTATAGGCATCCATTCTCTCTTGACTTGCTCTAAAGCATCCCTCACACTCTTGATATAATCACTAGGGATGACTTGACCACAACCATTTCTAGTATCAAGGTCTAACATATAGTCTTTGCAGCTAATGAGAGTCTTCTTTAAACTTGAAATGGACTAACTTGGAGAGGAATTAGGTGGACTAGGTCAAGCACAAGCTTGATAAGGCTGATTATAGGCAACATAGGATTGACAGGGACCATGACAAGTTTGGCTAAGGACTTGTTCATATTGAGAGGGAATAAGCAAAGATGGATATGTCTCCCCAACTTGTGTTAGGACAAACTCAACATCAAAATAATCCATGAATCACTCATGAGAAGTGTATATAAAATGAAAATAACTTCAATTAGAGTACCTAGATTTCTTAACCAATAGATTTATGCTTGGAGTCACGATTGGTGCTTAGTGAAATTACCTCTAAAGGCTGGTATCTTGAGGAAAACACTAAAACTCCTCAAGGAATGGACTATTCAGTCCAACAAGACATGCTAAAAATTGTTGTCACTTGAAATTGCACCCCTTGAGGAGACAACAAGTCTCTTACCATTCAAGTGGAATAATGGAACCACCTCAAGGCTGTAGGTGACCCAAATTTAAGGTGGATCTCTAGATTAGGGCTAGTTCCCTTGATGTATCATTATAGCTCAAACTTATTACTAACTTTTGCAGTGTGAAAAGGGAAAAGGATAACTAAAAATAAATCTAATCTAGGGGAGTTGATACACCAAATAGATGGTCTAATCATACCACTTATAATTCACTTGAAGCTAAAGAGAATCCCACACATACACTTCATCTAATTTAACACTTCTCTTCTACATCAATGTTTCAAGCATGGGTATTAAAGAGAGCTTAGGATAGGAGGACTTAGACAACATGTCTTATATAAACACTACTAAATAGACCACTCACTATACCTACAATCCACATTAGACACTTCTTGTTGACCTAAAAAAGAGAAATCTTAAAACCACATAAGGCATTAGGAAGAGTAACATGAGAAGGTAAGCAAAATACACTTGTACAAGACCAACAACCAAAACATGCACTTAGTGGAATCTTGAATGAGATAAAACAACATTCTTCATTAATTCAAATCATAAATTTGGTAGGGATTTCCCATACCCAAGTGGAGAGATCCCTACAATGTCCAAAAAGGCCAAAATTTATAGCAATGTGAGAGGAGAGAGAGAAAGTGAAGCTCAAAAGTCACTAAGACACTTGTCAAGAAAAGAGGAGTTATGATAGTCATACAATTAGGCATGAGATAGGTCCTACAAGGAAAATAAGGACAAATGTCCCTCAACTCAGCTAACTCCTTCATATGTGGCATAGATTCTCTTTGCTTACACAAGAAATTTCCCTCATGATTTGTCTTTACAACCTCACCACTCAATAGGGTTATGTCTCATGATTGATGTGAAGGGGAGGGGTTAAAAAAAATACCTCACATGCATTGGATTGGTTCTAAATCATCCCTATTCCTCTATCCATGAGCAATCATCTCAAATAGTTACAAATGACTCCTTCTCATGCACCTCTCACACTAGGCACCCAAAACCTTTCCAATTCTATAATCCGATCCATGCACAAGGAGGGATGACACTTTTCAAGAGTTTCCAAGTCATCAAGCTCATGAATCAAGCCTTAAAAGGCTTCCCAATTGGAGCTTCAACATTTTCACTAAGTGTTCACTGTTTATTCACTTTGACTGGCTGAGATGAGGAAGATGGTAGGCACAATTTGGAGATTAGATAACTCACTATATGAACATGAGGACTTATAAAAATTCCCAATATCTCTCCAAAATCTAGTTGCACCTTTTGAAAGTTCTCCATGCATATAAAACACACAAATTTGTCAAAATAAGCCCTATTGTACCACTTTTGTATAAGTAGGTTACAACTAAATTGCATGGGGAAGAGCCCTAGAGAGTCTTTTGTCACCTCCAATTAGTTTCATGGCCTTTCCACTGCATTTGGATACTCCATTCTCAATATTTTCCCAATCAGGTATGAGAGAAGATTTTATAGGGTTTTATAGAGGTATCTAGTCCTATCATTTGTTCATAAATACCAAACATTGGAATTATAAAAAAATTCCCTTTATGGCTTCTTGAGGACCCTCTCTAACATTCTCAAGCACCTTGGGACACCATGCAAAGTGTCATGGGAGTTTTAAGCATTTTAAGTTGGCATTCGTGTCCTTTTCCATGCATTTTGTGAAGTTTGAGTGCACTTAAAACCAAAAATGTCTTCTTGGAGACCTCCCCTACATAATAAAGGATTAAAAACTTCCAAAAACATCCCAAAAACATGCTACAATCATCAGAATAGCTCATCAAGAGCTGGAGATGAAAATGACCCCCTTTTGAAGCTAGGCCTAGACCTTGTTTAATGGGTCTATCTACACTTGGTGGTTCAAAACTATTTGTTGGTTTTCCATACCTCTAAGATAGATTTTACACATTAATTTTTAACTCCATAAACATTATTAAAATCATTATAATGCTTTTCAAAGGTTGAAATAGGGAATGACCTCTCATTTGGAGTTAGGCCTATAACTTGCCTAACTAGGTCTGCATGCAAAACTTGTTTCATAGAGCACCCTATTTGATTTTAGGTCTTATATCTAAGTTTACAAAGTTTTATTATGTCTATCACAACTCTCCAAATCTTCCTACAATATTTATTAGACTTTTGGTCTATGTTCATGCCTATTTCTCAAGATTTGTGCATCTGAAAAGTGCCCTACCTCTGAGATAGAATAGAGGCATATTGACCTATTTATTTAGTTAAGACAAATGTTTGATGGGATTATCCAAATCCCAAGGGTGATCTATACCATGTTTTATCCCTTGGATCCACGTTTTATACCTCTAACTTTCTCCATTTCCTAGGCAAACTTTTCTTAGGTACACTATTTATAAGGTTTTCCAAAAGGGACTGTGCCCCTATTTGTTTGAGCTTTTTCCATGATTGTGTTCACTATGAAATGTATATACACACTATAATATCCATTATTGAGTTTATCCAATAACTATTTTGACACTTTTACCTTTGATGCATCCTCCATGATCTTGAATTCCAAGCCTATCTCCAACATGACTGTGTTTACTGTTTGGAAGGCTCCTCCATGTAGATTACTTTTAGTGGTTGGGGATTAATTTTTATACTATAGGATCCTCCTAAACTCTGATTTATATCACCAAGTATCTCTATACTTATACTCACATTAATTCCCCAAAAACATCATTAAAACATTAAAAAGGCTCACTGTCTACTTTGTCTCAGTTGACCGAGACATTTATCTTTGAGACCCTGTTGTAGGTTATTAGACTCTAGGCTTGGATTCAACACTTAAAAAATCATTTACATCTCTATCAATTTATAATGAGTTTTTTAAAACTCTTTTATCACTTTGATTCTTTGAAAAACCTCAAGCAATCCAACTCATTAGCTCCCTGCCTACCTGCCTTTTGTAGGTGGGCATTTTGACATTGTACATACTAAATATGTGAGGGAGGAGTCCAAAAAAAGATATCATTATTTTATTGGTGATAATTATTTCATTGAACACAAATTGAGTCATTTGGAACATTTAGACATAGTGTTAAGGTCAAATTATGACTTGGGTGAAGAAGGTTCTCACTTGGATTCACCATCCTATAGACAATATTGGAAAAATTTAGTGTTTTTTGGGATACTTTTAGGCCTTTTGAATACCACCTTCCCTTCAATATCTACCCTTAAAGTTTTGTATAGGTCCTTCCATATGGTATGGCTATCACATTCACTCATTTAGATGTTATTAACTCCTTCTAACTATGTTATATGCCCTCTTGAAAAAACTCTTGGGCCTCTGTTTACTTAAAATAGGGACTGAGTCCCTGTATCAATTTTTTTCTCTTTTAAGCATGGATTTACTCTTGTTTTCTTACCTTGATTTCTAAAGAAATCTATCATGATTTATTTAACATATTAAGATCCAAATAAAATCTTCAATTCATGTCTTATGCTATATGGATGGTTCAATCCCCTATTTCCTCACCTGTAGGTGGTCATGTTTTATTATATAGGTAGATTAAATCTAGACCGTGGTTGTAGAGTGAAAAAATGTGCATTATCTTTTGACCTTAGTGACCCAAGGCTTATTTCATGACTTAAAAATTATTTATTTTTGATTTAAAAGGCTAAGTACCACTATTAAAACTCTTAATCTGCCATGATATCACCATGAAACTTCTAAAAGTGCATCTTGGAAAGTTTGCAGACAGAGAATGGAATTGGCAAGAACATGTTTGTTAAAACCTCCTAACACCCCAAATGAATTATTAAATCCCCAAATTGATGATATCCACTAATAATTTTTTTATATTAACCTCAAAACACCTTATTCAATGTGAACACCACCTACTTAGAGGTGAAAAGAGTAGATAAAGAAGGAGAAAGTGAACAATGTGTATAACTTGGGCCTCATGGGTAGACCTATGTTCTTTTATCATTCATTCAAGGAGAAATTTCCATCATGGTAATATTTAAACCATTTTATAAAACTCATATTCAATGTGATATTTCCCTCATACTGATGTTTGTAATGTATTTTCTTGGCTACCTAGCTGAGACAAGTCTAAAAGAGATTCCTTGAGTTTTTGAGGCTTTCAAAACCAAAAAATAATTCAAAAACTATGGAGAAATATTATAAAACCTTGAGAAACACTTTAAATAATCAAATCCATCAGACCAAAGTAAGATAATATGAAACAAGCTCAAAAAGGGACCCCTCATGGATGTGAGTGGATAAAAAGTTGCCTGGTTTCTTAGCAATGGTTCATAAAGGAGGAACCATGAAACTAAAACTTATTGCCATGAATTTTAAGTAGACTCAGACCTCTTTCAACCCCCTAGATCACTCCTTCCATCTCCACCTATACGACTTGTACCAAGCATGTAAAGTTGACCCTTCTTGTCTTGTGAAGGCAAAAAAGAAGAAAAGGAAGCAAAAGATAGATTCTAATTTTTTTAGCTGAAGGTGGACTTACCAAGTCCATACAAGTATAAGGGCCTATTTTAAAGGAAAAAATATCTCTTTCTATAAGAAACTACTTCTTGAACTGTCTCTGATTGCCTCTTGACATGTTCTGACCTCCTCCATGTTGAAATCAAGCTTGGTGATAAATTGCTCCCTTGACAAGTCCATAAAACTCATTAAATGAGTTAAAAATGTGACCAAAAGGCCTATTTTGAACATTAAACATGGTAAATGACCAATTTATGACTTAAAGGAC
Source organism: Torreya grandis (assembly GCA_037957365.1). Classification (NCBI taxonomy): domain Eukaryota; kingdom Viridiplantae; phylum Streptophyta; class Pinopsida; order Cupressales; family Taxaceae; genus Torreya; species Torreya grandis. The sequence continues at coordinate 730,662 of JARHVA010007190.1, forward strand.
AATTTAAAACATCTAAATGACCATATTAGGACATTTCCAAAATAATTTAAGCCTTTGACCATGTTTGAATAGAGTTGACTTTGGTTGACTAGACTAGTACAAGGAATCTAGGCTTAGACCAAGGCTAGAATAGGGATAGGTAAGGTATTTAGACACACATGAGACCCTATTAGACATATGAGAACTTGTGAAAAGTTTCAATATGTAGGGGTTGACCCAATTTGATTAAAAGTCAAATTTGGTCAATAACTAGATTAAGTGGAACCCATATAGAGCATAGTTAAATTCCTTCTAGTTGTTTAATCCTAAAATATAGATATGGGTAATCTAGGGTTAAAGGAGTAAGAGATAGCCTAGGGCATAAGGATGGTAGACTATCTTTAGAGAAAGCCAATTATCTTTGAAACTCAAATAAACATACACTAAATTTATTATGCTGAGATGCTAAGAATAAAAAATATAACTATGCTAAATAAATCAATACCAATGAAAAATAAGATACTTAACTAGTTCTGATGCTAATACATATATTGAAGTAGAATAGATAGAAAGTGGATTGGATTTAAATTTTGGAACAATCACCTAATTGTAGAAATTATGCCTTTATAATTGTAAACACTTGTGTTGACCTGTGATAGTTGCATCGATTCTACTGATTGGATCAAGTGCAAACATCTATTAAAAAATACATACTAAATCTAGATGCAACCATTGGGTTTTTTCACCTTCACTCTAATGCATTTATATTCGGGTCATGGATTGTCATTCCTTGTCAAATAGTAAAACCCTAGTTTTCATCTTTATATTGGTTGTGGGGAAAATTTGTTTGTGGGCACACAATGTTGAACTACCCCAAAGACTCCTATATCAATGAGCATTGCCTACATAGGCAATACTTTGAAGAGGGCCTCAAACTTATGTAGTTATCCCCTAAATGTTGGCTTATGTGTGAATCATGCAATGTGTGATACCCAAGTACAATAGTGAACTAGCTTGTAACTTGGAAAATATAGCTCTTTTGTTGCCCCTTTAGTACTTCAATATTGTATACATTTTATCCCTATTATTAGTATGGAAATAGGATAAAATAGGGAAGCTTTTGATCACTTAAATGCTTGATAGAATGCTTTTGATAAGTTGGCTTGGTCCCTTTGGGTCTTTTCTAGGTTCCAAATGAATGAGGGTCGATCTTATATTTATACCAATCCTCTTGGAGAATATCTCACATTAAAGATCTTAGGCCAACCTTTAGGATACATTTCATTTTTAAATTGGATGACTTTAGGGCATTGGATGCTTATGTTAGGTAAGGACACTTGTGTCAACCTAGACATTTGATTAGGATGCAAGTGTTTGGAATTCAAAAAGTAAGTACAAGTCCAAAACTTGTAGAGGAAGAACATAAGTAGTTTTATAACATTATGGGCAAGCTAAAATTCTTAGGTGATCAGAATACATAGGTTAGACTAAGATATAAATAATTAGGCATAGAGAGATAGTGTACGTGAATCTTTTGGCAGTGGGATAGGTATATAATTGAAGGGACATCTATGATATGTATTTTCCAAGTGTGCAAGACTGAGGTGCTATATAATTTATAAAGGAATGCATACCTAGGTGTGTATATAACACCTTGTCTTTGCTTGAGTTGAGCTTGAGTGCTTTGTTGGTGACTGACCTATATAATCAATGCATATAATCTAAAACTAAAAATATAAAAATGATTGAAATTGAAAGAGAGCAAGGTTTATGAGTATGCTTGTGTATCGATTGAACTGTCTTATATTTTGGTAATTTCATTTGAAATATATATCATTATGAATCATTGAAACCATGATTATGACAAATATAAATTCGTAAAGTGTATATATCTAGAGAGAGAGAGAGAGAGAGAGAGAGAGAGAGAGAGAGAGAGAGAGAGAGAGAGAGAGAAGAGAGAGAGAGAGAGAGAGAGAGAGAGAGAGAGAGAGAGAGAGAGAGAGAGAGAGAGAGAGAGAGGAGGGTACATGCCCCCAACCTTAAAGAAAAGATGGATTGCCGCCTGGCTGTTGAGACTAGCTCAACTATGTAACCCAATCATATTTATAACCTAGTGAGTGTGAGTGAACCAAGAAAACTTACACTATAAAAATAGTGAATTTAGATGATACAATCAAGTCCAACCTATAAACTTGGTAAGATTAAGTGATTTAATCATGTCAACCATATCAAAAACTAGATCAACTATTATAGTAGAATGACTCAATATAGTTCATAAAAGTCCAATTTAGTGGGTGATGATAGTCCCTAAAGTGTTCTAAATCTAAAATTAATTTTATTTTACAATATTAGATGCACATTGCATAACATATGCACCTTAGATATATCTTGCATTGGAACTATATATAACAATGGTACCAATGTATATAATTATACCACAAATGTGTATCTGAATCATACAACTACATAATTTGGCCAATTTGAAAAATTTTTAAGTGGGGAGAACATGCTTCCCAAGTATGCCCTCATTACATATAGGAGGAATCTAAAAACTGATCTAAGTGCCCAATGTGGAGGACATGTTTCCAAAACATGCCCCTAATGTATATCTAGAATTATGAACAATGTGGAAGTCATGCCTTTATGACATGCCCCACTAATATCCCCCCTTGTGAGGTGAGGGAAGATGGAAGTTGGTAGTTACCTCACCTCAAAAGGATAAGATAGCTATGTAATCTATGAATGTACCATGTAACATATAGAAAGAACATGTCTAGGTATATGTATCATTGAAGTACAAAGAATCAGATCACGCCAAGTCCTAAGATTCATGATGTGAATCATAGAAACGTCTAGATAGTAAAAATACAAGTTCAATAAGATAATCAAGCACACACACAAGATGACTCAAAGGCAAGTCAACAGACAATGCTCCAAGAGACCTCAAACAATGGGCATGTTCAAATGCTACATAATCAAAGGGATATGACTTGGTCAAATGTCCATAATTTAAGAAATGGCATATAAAATGTCAATGTACAATAAATAATGAAATATTCAAATGTCAAAGAGGCAAATAAAGGCATAGGGGCCACAAACAATGGAACATATTCAAATGATCAAATAATTAAGGCAATATAAAGGCAATACACTCAAATAAGTGCATAAATGAAAGCATAAATAACTAGCATAAACATATCATACTAGTCCCTAGATATATGTATTAGTAAAAAATCTTAAGTACATATCATATCAAGTACACTACAAAAGAGATAAGCATGAATGAAGGCATGTGTAAGTACATATATGAGATCAAACATGAAATGTAAAAAGAATCATAAAATGATATAACCTAGATGTATCATGGTCCTATAGGTGGATGCCCCCAACATCTTGGTGACATGAGTAAATCTAAAGCCCAACATCTAAAAGTGTATAGATCATGTACATGTGAATCCTGAATCACACTCAAAAGATTGTGAAACACATGTATATAAGAAATATTGATATACCATCAACCAACATGGAACTCATAACATATATGTCAAGGATATAATAAAACATGTAGATGCTGAAAATATTTTTTATTTTTTGGTATTTTTGGAATATGTGAAAGGAAAAAAAACTATCTTATGATTGCATACAAAGGATGGTCATAAATATATCCCCATTGTGAACTCAATGTAACAAAATGGTGACATTGTTGAGGAGCATGCATAGGTTAAATATCTATCACTATAGTATTTATGATGATCTACATATGTATAAAAGGACTATGTGGTCATGAAGCAGTAGGGGTAGGAGTAGAGGTTGTAGAACCCATCATTGAGTGTTCTATGGTTTCTTTGGAGTAACTGTAATAGGAACATGTGTAGGTGCTTTAGATATCTAAATATGATGCATAATAGATAATAATTTTATGAAAACCATTATGGAGCTCTGATGTAATGGTTTCTCAAGTAATGGCCACTTGGTAAAGGGAATTTCCTGTTGCTTACCCTTTTGTGAAAGATTAACCTTAGGAGGTTGTATAATTAACTGCTTGGGTGTAAATTTATCTTGCTCAAGAGGATTTCAACTGGAATTTTAGTGATTGTAATTACCCAACTGACATGAATTTATTTAACACACATGCATTGTATAAGGTATTACTCAAAGTGTATGTATCCAAGGTATTCCTAATAACATATCAAAGACACCTATGGGAGGTATAACTAAGAATGTAGTAACCACATGAATGGGGCCCACCTATAGAGGTAAATCAATCTCACCAAGAACCTACTGCGAGGTCCTATCAAATGTCTAATTGATATGGTCAAAGGATTAAATCATGATTTGTATAACCTAAATACGTAAATAATTTCAATGGCACAAACATTTTTGCTTGCATCATTATCAATCATAACACTGTGTATAGGTTAGTGGTCAAGGTATGCTTGAATGAATAAGGAATGAAGATCTAAGTCATCATCCCTAATCTCAATATCATTGAAAGTAATAAAAGGTATCTAAACCATAAAAAGTGTATACTGCATATAAGTACCAATAATCCTATGTAATGGGTGCCCATAATGAGATGGAGAAGGGTGCACATTATATTCCATTTGCACTTTTAATTATTTCTTTAATTGATATTGCAAAAGGTTGTTAAATATTTTTTGTTTATGATGGTCACCGAGTTGTGAACATAATTTTTTGGAGGATCATTAAGTGTAATCTTTTGATAATCGATGAGGTCTTGGATCTTATGCTTTAAGGTGAAACATCTATATTTAGAATTCCTAGGGCCTTGTTGATATTCACAACAAGCATTCTCATCATATGCTTTGGGTAGAGGTTTACTTATATAAACTATTATAGGATGAGAGATAGAGATAATATGACACTCTACAAGACATGAGAGTAATGAAGTGGGAGAGTCAGGTAAGTGTGTAAATTGTCTCTATGGTGCATTGATTAACACAAGTGATTAGTTTGTTGTGACACCACATTAACCATGGTAGTTATTTCTTTTTTAGGATCAGGAGGTTTGACCTTATAACTTGATTTGATAGTAATTTTGATATTAGATGTAGATGTATCTAGTGTATTTATTACATACTTAAGTTTTCTCAATGATATAAGTTTCATTACATAATCATAAATAATGTGGCATAAGTCATCAAAAGATTTGAAATTTTTGAAAACTACAGACTCATGTAAAGGAGAAATCAAACTTTGCTTGAAAAATATCTTGAATCTCTTAATCTACGATAGGATTGGTCATTTTAGCTTACATTGTCTTGTACCTCAAGACATATCATAAATAGGTTCATTGGTTCCTTGTTTCATCTTTTTAATTTGGGCATAGGAAACATTTTCAATAATGTTGATAGAGAAGTGTGCCAAAAAATGATCCAAAATGGGTTTGAAGGCATTTATTTGATTAAGTTGGTAAATCATAGAACCATATTAAAATCATAATTTTGTTCTATGATAACCTCAACAATAGGTTTTTAATTCTCAACATTGGTATCATCATGATCCATAGGATTAGATTCTTCAGTGGTTTTAGACAT
>JARHVA010007191.1:0-27500 GCA_037957365.1 Torreya grandis
GAGATATTAAGTCTTTTATTTTTAAGATATAGTACTTTATTTTTTATTAGCTATTAGTGAGTTGATAGGTTTAGTCTATTATCATCACTTGAGTCATATAGATATTAAAAATACTTTATGTATGTATGTGTATATATATATATATACATTTACAAGTTATAATGCATCTTTATACACATAATTAATTTTGTCAATAGGATGACACATAATAAAGTACTAAAATAAGTTTGACACCATATTGTAGACCCAATAATACATATATGAATTATTCAACTTGACTCTTTTGATAAATACATTTTGATAGTTTCAAATATTTACAAAAATACACTTTTGACTTACACCTTTTCATAATACCTTTGTACAAAATGAAAAATAACCTAAATACACTAAACTTAAAACTAAATACATTAAAATAATAAATGACCTTGAAACATAAACACACACACACACACACACACACACACACACACACACACACACACACACACACACACACACACACACACACACACACACACAGATATATATATATATATATATATATATATATATATATATATATATATATATATATATATATATATATATATATATATATATATATATATATATCTGTGTGTGTGTGTGTGTGTGTGTGTGTGTGTGTGTGTGTGTGTGTGTGTGTGTGTGTGTTTCAAGGTCATTTATTATTTTAATGTATTTAGTTTTAAGTTTAGTGTATTTAGGTTATTTTTCATTTTGTACAAAGGTATTATGAAAAGGTGTAAGTCAAAAGTGTATTTTTGTAAATATTTGAAACTATCAAAATGTATTTATCAAAAGAGTCAAGTTGAATAATTCATATATGTATTATTGCGTCTACAATATGGTGTCAAACTTATTTTAGTACTTTATTATGTGTCATCCTATTGACAAAATTAATTATGTGTATAAAGATGCATTATAACTTGTAAATGTCACCTTGCGTCAAATGTCGAATGTGTCAGTTTTGTGGCAAGGGGCCATTTTATTCAAAATGATATGCAACTAAGCTACATCAACATATCATTTGAGTAAGCACCAACCTATTAAAGTTAAGAGGTAGTGGAGGTACCTCTAATTAGCCACTAATGAAGGGGTCTTTTTGTTATAGTGTCACATATATATATATATATATATATATATATATATATATATATATATATATATATATATATATATATATATATATATATATATATATATATATATTTCAAAATTTGTATTTTGACAAATAAGAAGTAAATTTCCTATTTTAACACATAGGGCTAGCATGAAAAAGGTGTTTAGAAGAAATAATAATGTGGAAAATTTTAGGAGAACAGCTACTGTGGATATCCCATGACTACCTTATTGATGGAGATGATCCACCAATGAAATGTCCATATGGTAACGTAAAGTAAGTGTAAGATGCATTCTTTTGCATACTAGTGGTCATGTGCATCAAGATTACATCAATAGTATGTATACCTAAGATTATATGTTGACATACAGTTCTATTCGAGCCAGTTCTTGGAGGTAGGAGTGAAAGTTGAACAGATGGTGCTCCTGTCATGGTTCTCACACTATTTAGATTGATGTGTTCCCTTAGTGAATGGTTGATGGTAGATGTTCCTATTTGAAATTCCCACACTGATTCTATTGATGTGTTCTCAAAAATAAATGGTTGATAATAAGTTGATGTGTTCCTTCATTACTTTCATCAAGTTTTATGAAACACAAATTACCATGTAAGGCCTAAGGGGGGATGAATGTTAGGGAATAGTTAGCCCTCACAATAATTTATACATCATAATATAAATAATTACAAGAGTAATAATTCATTATTATGTTTTGTTAGTTTTTATATTTATATTTAGGTAGCAATTAGTTATCGTAACATTGTTTCTTAACAATATTATGATAATAAATTAGAATATAATATTGTTTAGAATATATTTTTATGAGTTATAACAATATATTGTATATATGATATTGAGAGATTTGGGTGAGATTTTAATGGATAAATAATCTTCATGAATATAAGAATGATATTCTGATATATATGTAACACCTGTATGGTTTTCAATATGAGAGTATGCAGAAATAAAATATTGTGAAAGAAATATTGTGTTTGGCTCTATTGTCTCTGTGTATGCTTCAATATTTTCTATTTTAGATTTATGGAGACTCTGTTTAACCCCATCAATTATTTGAACCATTATTCTTAAAATCTACAACATGTTATACGTTCATTTCTTGTCACTTTTCTATATTTATTATATAATAATCTTCTCTTCGAGTGCATTTTGTGATATACAATATATAAATTTTACTTTTCCATACAATTTTACCTCTACTTTCCCACACTCATTTCTACATAAAAATTTATTAAAGTATATAAAATAATTTCCATATTATCATAAACATTTAAATTAAAAATTATTATTATTGATAATTATATGTATGTATTTATGTATGTATGGGTTAATTTCATTTTAAAAAAATGTTACATTAATGTGAAGTTATATACTAATGCATCTCACATTATATAAAAACAATTTCATAGTGTAAAATATGAAAAATATGAGATGCTCTTAGCCCACAACACACACACACACACACACACACACACACACACACACACACACACACACACACACACACACACACACACACACACACACACACACACACACACACACACACACACACACACACACACACACACACACATCAAGGTGTTTGTCTTGGATGTTTATCTTGGATTTTTTAAATTATAGTTCATTTGTTAAAGAGTTCCATAGTAATTAATGACTATATCACCTTCTCCTCAAGTTTTTTGTTGAGTGGTGATATATGGCCTGAATCTAGTTGCATCACTTAGGCTCAAAAATAAAAACAAGGACTCCAAAATCCACTATATACCTAAGATATTATGAATTTTTAATTACCATCTTCAAGCAAGAAGAAAATATATCTAATGACAATGAAAAATATGTTAGATTTAATATTGATCATTTGTTCACATAAATTACAATCCACCACCAATCTCTAATGCCATTTTAGGTTAAACTTGTTAATGTAAAAAATAATATTAATTAATCAAAAGTTTTATTCTTCCATAAAACTTTTAACAAACAACATGGTTTCAACAAGTATAGTTTAATCTATGTTCAAGCCACCAAAGACCAACTAAAAAAATAATATAAAGTCAAAGAATTTAAAGATCCATAGACTAATTCATTGGCTTCTCCATGCCAGGAACATAACCTACTAAATTTAAACATAGTGATCTATAACTAAAAATTAGATGCTCATTTTTTGGATTCCAATATATCCATTTACTGGTCTTGTTGTAGTTATATATGCATCTTGATGCTTGGATATCGTAATTATTTCCTCTTTAATTCTATGTGGAGGGATATTATATGAAACATAAAATAATTGGACCTTATTAACCAAATTTAGTATGTTATCCATAATATGTTTTACCTTACATAGGCACATTCATGTTATTTTAGCCCTTGATCATGAGGAATCTTAACTTCATGTATCTTCTATGATTAAGATAGGGAGAACTATGGCAAAACAATAGTCTTCCAACACCTCAAATTTATCATGATTATTTCAAAAGAATTATTACTAATAAAATTTTAGTCAATTGGAAACTTCTCATTTCATATTCATTTTATACATTCTATTTATACTAAGTCACTTGTGGAAATCCTTAACTATTACATAGTTCTCGAATATGTTTGTGTTTGATAATTCATTTCAATTTTTGAACACTTTTTTAATGAAAAATTATATTACACTTGACACTTTCAATGTATAACTTTTACATTATAAAATTTGGTAATTTTTAATGCACGGTAGGTTCTTATTGAAACTCTTAGTGTACATTTTATATGCTAATATGACTAATATTATAATAAGTTACTATTTTTTTTAAATGTTAAGCACAAAAACAATTGGGTTAATAATATGGAAAAATACTCTAACAAACTTTGTTTTTTATTCTTTCTTATCTTTTAATATTTTTGTATAATTATTTTTAAAAATATATTTTATTATAATTTTTAAAAGGAATTAAAAATCATTTGAAAATATTATATTTGATTATAGATAAAATTTATTTAAAATATGAGTTATCAAATATTTGAGTAAAATTTAGTTTTTAATTTTTATTTAATTTTAAAATGTGGTCATCTAATTAAAGATGTATTTTATTCAACAATTATTTATATTTAAAATAATTATTTAATTAAACAATTAAAATATAATAAAATAAAATAATTCAATTTTAATTTTATTATATATGCATGTTGATACAGAGGAAAACTTTGATCAACAATCACTTGTCTTATTTCAACTTATTCATTTTTTTGCCAAAGGCTCATAAGCATAATTGCTCAATACATGATTCAGGTTTACTTGGTTTTTTTAGGGTTATTTGATAACCTCCTTAATTATTCAAATCCTCTTGGTATCCTAACCAATCCACACAAACTTTAAGCACACCTTTTTCATCACTCATTGCTTCCTTCCTTTGTTATAACTTTGTTGTACCCTTTTTTAACATTTTTCAATCGTATAGACAACTGCAAACTGATCCTGAGAATTTAAAGGGATATTTGTGTGCCCTCTATCCTGTACCTTCTCTTTGAGAAATTTATTGACCTAATTCCTCTTAGAGATGTACTTTCTAGACCTTGTATAGACTTAATTAGGTCTCTTTACCCATATTTTTTACAGTCATCCTAAATCCATACTCAATAGTGTTGTAACAAAATGCAAATCCCAAAATATCTTAGAAGAATTTAACACCCAATTTATCACTAATTTATAAAGGTATTTGATGGTGTAAACATTCACAAAATCATTTTTAGTTTCAAAACCCTAATAAAGGGTTTGCACTGACTGTGTCAACCTGAGAGAGAATATTTTGTTGGTTCAAGCTTTACATAAGGTTTCAATCCTCTATGATGATTGATTAAGGTTTGTAATTACTTCCCACATGTTCTTAAGTATGAAAACATTTAAAAACTAATAGAAAAACTACTAACATAGAAAAATACCAAAAATATTAAACTATAGATGAAGAAAGATAATTGAGAGTAATAAAAACCTCCCACTCCTTCAAGTGGTCTTCCAAAAATCTTCTTCAATATCCTCCACAACAACTACTTGATTATTTTTATGGCAACTAATTCTTTAGCTAGGACCAAATTGATTATTTTTTTGTTAAATTAATGTAGATTATTGTTGGTATTATAGGGTTAAATCATGGTAATGTATTTTAGAAAAAAATAATTGATGTTATAAATTATGTAAACTAGATAACAAACTATTTGATCCTATTTGAGGCCATTTGAACAACTTTCACTATCATAATTGTAAAGCTTATTGATTCCTGACCTACATACTTTTAAAATATTTTTTAATAATAATTTTATAAAGGATTGAAGTTGTAAACCATTTTTTTGATATGACATTTTGTTTCCCACCACACTTTCATTTTCATTATATATATTTTATGTTTTAAAAATAAACATGTCTAATTAGAGATTTTATGCTTTCATAATCCATAAAAAGTAAATTTTAATCATTTGGAAATAATGTGTGCCTATTATTGATCCACATTTTAAATCAACCATGTGTCATCATAATTTTATTTCTTCTAATGATAGATCATTGGTGGTGATCTGAAATGTTGAGTAAAAAAACACACACAATATTTACAAAAACTATAAATCTAACATTTTTAATGTATATATAAGTTTGAATTCAAAAACTTCTTTTAATGTATGAATCCTAATGCTATCCACTAAACTTATAACAATGTTATCCATTTTCTATTCAAATTTAAATAATTTATTATAATAGATTAATCTTGTTTTAAACACCATGTGCAAATATATTTCAGTGACTAATATGTAAAAACCCTCTAATTACCATATATTTTATTTATTCATTTTTATACTTTCCTTCATTTTCCCCTCACTATATATGCACCACAAAAAATAGTAGTTGGATTTGTAGGTGGAAGCTAAATTTTTGAGAGACAATAGATTTTTGTCCATTCCATTTCTAGAAATCTAAGATTGAAGATGGTTCCTTTGTTGATTTTCTTCCTCCTTTCACTTATTCAACTATCACATTCTTCTCCTTATTATTATCATGAATATGTTTTTCTTTCTTTCAATAATTTATTTTCCATTCATTTTTTCCATAATTGGCCTCCTAATCTCAACACCTGCAATTGGACCAATGTTACTTGCTCTCATTATCGACACTGTGTCATTTCCTTGAATATCATTATTATGTATTTATTTGTTCCCATCTCTCAATAGATTTGAAAATATTTATTGAGATAATAAATATGTAAGAGTTGGATAAAGCATGAACAAAATTGAATATTTTGTATTGAATTCTCTTTTACTTCTAGTACTTGGTAGCTAGGAATTCATTTTTTTTTTTATTATTATTATTATTATTATTATTATTATTATTAACCCCAGAGTTTGGTAAAGTATAACAAAGCCCACAGACACATGTGTGAAGGTTAGAGACAAATACTGGAACTAGTAATTAAAGTAATTCATGGTGTGTACCTAACAAAGATAGATAGAGAGCATGAAACATGCACCAAACAAGCATAATTGTGCATACTTATTGATGAAGATAATAAGCCAACACAAGGCAACATGATCATCTAACGAAGTTGTTATGTGACTAATTACCCAATAAGTGGTAAAAAATAGAAATCACATAATTTGAAATTTAAAAGGGGTGAAAAATTCATGAAATAAAGATATTTAAATAAAATACCTGAATTTGTGGGTAATTATGATTAAAACAAATGAAATAATTTAATAAGATGTAAAAACCCACAATGATGAGTGTTGTGTTATAAAAATATTATGTACAAAATAAATAAATGAGATAACGTGATAAGGGGTGTGTTAGTTATAACCACCTCTTAAATAAAATAAGTAAGGAATACTCCATCGAGTGAATAAAAAAGGAGCATATAGATATGATTTGGATACATGAATAGAAAGAAAGGGAAGACTCTTATGAGGCAGAAAGTAGATGACCTGAGAATGGAATAGGAGAGTGATTGAGATGGGGGTACACACAGTGTATCTAAGAGGGTAAAAAGTACACTCTTGAGTGTCCTGACCAAGGCTAAATGTTTTCAAATTATGGAGAGTCATAGACTTCATGTTTCCTCAATATTTGTATTGCTAGACTAGAGTCTCCCCTTGATTAATTGTGAGAGTATTGAAGAGCTTCCAAGAAACTTATAAAAGATATGTATTTGAACCTTGATATGGGTTTGAATTGTGATATTTTAAATAGCTCATTTAATAAAAAAAATGTTTTAATTATTATGAGAATTTTATATATGACAAAAATATCATTTCATTATGATATCAGACCCTCTAATCTTAAATATGTTGTGAGGTTGGGTGATCAATGGAAGCATTTATGTTTTAACCTATTTCTATTAGTTTTTTTTTTTAAATAGCATTATATATAATCCCACTAAATATTATTTAGTGAGATAGTCTCAAAGCAAAATTTATCAGGGTTTTGCCAAATAATACCTTTATTACAAATAATAAAAATATCTTGATAAATACTGATTGTAAATGATAAATTTTGATTCATTTAGTGAACAATTTTTGCTTCAATTGGGGAAGTTTTTTTGTCTCACAGAGAGACAACCATAGCAAAACTTGACATGGTAAAAGGGATGAGGCTAGGATAGTGCCATGGAAAACATTGGTAGAATGCATACCACTCAATCCTTGGATCTTAACTAAATATCACTGCATAAAATAGTGATCAACCAAAAAAATTCTAATTGGTTTTGTCAGAGGAGAATCAAATCAACCTGATGCCAAAAAATTGTTAATTTTGGCTTTAGAGAAAAATAACAAAAAAACATAGAAAATGGTAAGCCTCCATAGCTTGTGTAACCCCAAATAAAACATATTACTAACCAAGGGAGAAAGGTGTTTGAAGTATGTGATAGAAGGGAACCTACTATTGTAAAATATCCCCTTCTTCCATTCATGAATGTTGTGTTTGTTGTCTTCAAAATGCTAAGATTATTTTCTAAGCATCTAACATATGGCATATAATAATGTTCATATGGTAAAAAAGATCATTTCATTTTGATATCATAACCTATGACCTTAAATTCCTTGCAAGGTTGGGTGATTGATGGATACAAACCCTATCTTTGTAAAATATCCCCTTCTTTCATTCATGAAGTTTTATTTGTTATCTTCAAAATGTTGTAATTTCTTGCTAATCATATGATAGAGCTCTAACATATGATGGTGGGAATTATGGCATATAATAATTTATAATTGGGGACCCAATTGTGACTGATATCTAATTGAATATCACTTAGGGCAAATCCATGGGAACACGGTCTTAGACTGCATTGTTGTTTATATCCATTTCTTTCAAACATGAAAATAAATTAAATTAAATATTGAAAAAAGTTATAAAAATAAAAGATTGACAAAGTTTAAATCTTTTTCTCTTATCCTAGGTATTACTAATAATTTAGCGAAGGCTATGATAAGAAAAAATAATTGGATATAGATCTCTATTACTGATGATACATTGTACTTTGATATAACTTATTTTTGTGCATTCAAAGAAGAAAACATCATAATTTTTAACATCTGAACTGAGTTCAATAATAATCCCTAAAATATGGTTCACATATTTAAAGCAAATTTAAAACTTTTATACGCCTAAATACAATAAAATTCACTAAAATTTCTTTCAATTTTGATTCTTTTTCCATGTTGGGGGATTGTCGATTATTTTTGAGGTGTTGCTGAGAAATTGTAGGTGTATTTTTCCTAATTAGCATCCCATATTTTTTAAAATTTTATGAAATATATGTTGTTTAGAAAAAATAGGAGTATTTTATACTAAAACATTGTTTGAAAAAAATAAATAAATTATGATTGGATACAAAACTATAGTTGTGATAAAAAAGGAGTAGTCATGTAAATCTCTCAATTTCCTACTACTTCCCACCCCTCAATAGTAGTTGCTCCTTATTTTAAGGTACAGATTATTTATACGTAATTTTTAGTTTTTGATCATGCATGAGATGACTATGCTCAAAATTATAGAGGCACTAACCCCACCATGGGACCCCTCTTAAGGTGTATCTTAGAATTTTCAAACATTTCTATGTATCTCCATTTACAAAGCCATAAGTCTTTAAATTTAGCGTAATTCAATCTTATTTTGCCGAAGCTAATTAAGTGATCTATTAAAAGAGTTGTTGATTAAAGAGCAAGGGTTTTGATATGATAAAGTATTGGAATGTAATATTAAACTCAACTCAGGGTTAAGTGTGGCCTTTAAACTAGTATGAGTGTGTGATTACGCTGATCTAGATTGGCCAACTAGATTATGGTCATAACTCTCTTAACATAATTCTTCTTTAGTCTCTTTTATATTTTTTTATTTTGGGTTATTTGCCAAAAGTTGTTGTATGCAATCTCTAGTTTATTTATTTTTGATGTGTTTTCTTTATTTTTTATTTTTTATATTGTTGTTGTGTATGCAAGCTCTAGTTTATTTATTTTTGATGTGGTTTCTTTATTTATTTTATTTTTTGTTGTTGTTGTGAATGGATTTATTTGATAATTTAATTAGGACATAGACATGATTTATGCATAGTTTACTTTATTCCTAGAGCTAGAAGTAATGCAATTCATTCATGTGGGTATTGTGATATGATGACCAATATTTGAAACTAGGTCGTTGAGATTCTCATGTGTAAATATAACAACATGGAAACTAAATTGTATGATAATAATAATATGAAATAGATCTTGGTATAATATCTAGTTATAAAATAAAATCAAAGTTCAATAATTTGAAAATGAATTTGAATTTATTAATAAGGCTCAAAGAAATAGGTTGGGAAAAATATGAAACAAGGGCACCAAGTGGCAAGTCCTTGTGGAGTAGTTGGTTTGTTTATAGAAATGTTATATTTGATGTATTGAAATATAGTTTAATAAAAATGTATAATGAAAATTGTGAGAAAGGTAATGAAATTAAAGGTATAAGTACATGAAATAATAACTTAGTTTTGAAGAGTTCAATTTGATTGACAACTAAAATCCCCACAACATAATGATCAATGTTTTGGTAGATTTTTTATTATCATTTGATGGCATAACTTTCATAGTTTTTGTGATGTTGGTAGATTATATACTAGCATTTGATTGCACTACTTTCAAATTTATTATGATGTTAGTAGATAGTATACAAGGATTTGATTTTGGTGGAGTATATACTAGTATTTGATGATGCACTATTTTCATATTTATTTCAATTGGTAGATTTTAAATTAGCATTTGTTGGCACCACTTTCAAATTTGTTACAATAATACACTGCTTTCACATTGTTGTAATGTAAGGTTTGGATCACATTTTGAATGTATATTTTTATAGTTTTTAATGGTTTACCCAAAATTTTACCATGGATAAGATACATCATAAAAAATTGTATTTTACATCAATGTGCCAAGAAAGTGTGAACAAAGAAATACAACTATCAAATTTAACCCCTACTAAGGAGTCTAGAGAGGTGTTCATATTTTACAAAAGCATATTGAAAATAAATATGAAGTTTTTCTCCAAAACTATCAAATTTAACCCCTAATAAAGAGTCTAGCAAGTCTTTCTTCATGTTTTCCAAGAGCATATCAAAAATAAATATGAAGTTTTTCTCCAATAACCAAAATTTGCACAAACTTAACAAGTATGAATGACACAAATATTTTTTAAAAGTAATATTAAAAATAAGAAGATTATAATCACTATGTAAAACATAACAGTATTGAAAATTCATTACATAAACTTACATGGCTGCTCATGAATGCATTAAGACCGTGCCATTCATTTTATTGTTATCTAGATATAAAAGAAGGGTATAAAATAATACAAATTGTAATTTTTTATTTATTTTTTTAATTTTGCATTTAACATTAAAAATTCTAATATATATAACCAAAATCATTTGTATCAAAAATATTACTAAAATTGATATTTATAACCAATAAATTTTATACCAAAAGTATTACTGAATTTAATTAGTGAAGTGCGGTTGAGAGGAATAGGCATACAAGGGCACTAACATACCTACTAAGGAGAGATTTTATATGATGTGGAGAATAGGATAAACACTTTATACATCATATATCATTCAACATATAAATAAATAAATAAATATCATATATACACATCATGGTACACATGCCTAGTTGAAGTACAAATGCTACCTCCTTATGTTGAAAGAGTGTTCACATCATTGATTGTCTCAGTAAATATGCAACATAGATGGTCAAATTTTAAGGCTTTATATATATCTGCATGAGTCTCTATCTATGTAAAACTAGTGAAATATAAGCTCATTAAAATTAGAGCACTTATTTGTGTATAAAATCCTAACTCCAAAAAGTGCCTCTAAAAATAACATAACTGCCTCTATAAAAATCAACCTAGAGATTATACCAAACACTAAGTGATGGATTTAATATGACATTTTATAAGTAATGCATAATTTTATTAAATATTGAAGCAAATGCAGAAGCAGTAAATCTCTCAATGGTTAAAGAATATAATATTGTTGGGCATTGTGATGACCAAAGGCCAACATTGCCTTTACAAATGAAAGAAAATTATAAATTGATCATTAATATTTTTTTTAGTTTGGAGATCTTATGCCATTATCAAAAACTTAAAAAATAACAAAAATAAATGGCTAAAATTAACCCACCTGAAATTGATATCTATAGAATCTTTACAAGGTTTATTTTTGGTTTCTTTGGTGTACAAAATTTAGTTTTTGTTGTTGTTGTTGTGAATTTAATGGTGGGTATATAGAGAAATATATATGAATTCCATCTGCATAGACTACTTGACAAGATTTTTATAACCAAACTGAGCAATGTGTCTAGGCACAATCTAAAGATTGAGTAAGGTCCAATTATGTAAATATTATATTTTTTAAGAGAGATTATATTTAAAATAATAATGCATAACACTTATGTTATATAAAGGAATGATTAGGAGGAGAGGCTTCTAGTAGTAGTAAGGGTATACGATGTGTTATAGTATTACTATAGGAGACACCCCTTTACAGCTAATGTGTGGACAAGAAACCATTAATAGTGTATGAGAAACAACCATGTATTTAAATTTTAAGGTAGATTATTGAAATGGGAAGATTTATCTTACCATTTTTAGTAATATTCAGTATTTGATTTTCATGCTTGTTTTTTATATACATAAAAACTTTGTATAAACCCCATGGCATGATTTAAATCCACTTTGAATTAGCCTACAAAATTCACTCTCTTCTTTTAATATAAATAAAAAATATGGTGGAAACTATCAATATTATTGAATCTTTGAATACCTCTTACACCACTAAAATCATCTTAAAATGATTAAGATAGAATTGTAGTTGATAATCGGATAACCTAATAAATAATATATTTTTTCTCATCAGCATAAGCATCAATAGGATAGGGTTAAGTATCAATAAACCACTCAACTGATGGGTTGAGAGACCCCTCAAACCATCACTCAACTAATAGTTTGAGATTTTCCTTCCCTTGATGAAGAATTTAACCAATGGTAGAGCATTTGGAAAATCTATTTTTTTAAACCTATGATTTAAACAAAAAAGAAAGCATTTAATAGGATACCCCATCTAATATACTAACAAAAAACTCAATATCTTATAGTATTTCAATCTTAAAAGTTAAAATAATCAATTTTTTAATAAATGTAAGCTAAAATAATTTATTTCACTAATATAAATTTGTAAATAGCAGAGGAGACAAAGGGATCTTATTCTTGGTATAATTTGAAAACCATTACACTCAACTGGCATGTTTCACACCAATTAGTTAGTTTTAAAAATATCTATAAATAAGAAAATATTTTAAAATCAATTAGATTTGAGATGAAGAAATTATTTATACAGTGCCTTGTTCCATAGTATTATTTATGTAGCCAATATAAAAACCATGAAAAAAACCTTGTAGCCTTTTTTCCAATAGATAGAATAGCTTAGACATTGCTCTCATCAATCGACTCATTTCTTCTCTTCATTTTGGATATTCAAAACAACATTTTTCTATAGATTAAGTGAATATGGGGGGTCACATTCTTGGACCCTATTACATGTAGCACATACACCATCAAAGGGTTTTCATGTGGTCTTGAGATTGAGGCTGAAATAGCACTTGGAGTAGGTATAAATGGTACAGATGAGAGCAAATTGTCATTATACTAATACAAAAAAAAATCTACATTGAATTTATTGGAGGTCTCTAAGTTATCTACGAATTAAACTTATTGGTAGTTATAAATTACTATACTTGACATCAACATATTTAATTTTGACTTTAGATGGACACTATTCATGACATCAATGTATTTATTTTCATTGTTAGGGGTAATTTTCATGACATTAACATTTTGCACCATAATAACATGTTTACAATTTCTACCAACCAAAACAAAGATAAATAGTCTTTTTCATAATTTTTATTAATAAAAATGCAAGTCAAATATTGAAACATGTAAATATTTAAATGCACAAATAATAATGCATTTTGATTGGTGGAAAAATTATAGTTTAATAGAGGGTTAAAGGAAATTTATTCATTTAATATCCCTCTAGGACTAATAAAGTTACTAAAAAAACTTAAGAGATGGTAATGCGATAATAAAGTGAAATAAGATGTGTTATGAAATTGGAGTACTGATTAGTTTTTATGTTAATGAAATAAAAGAAGAGATAATGTGGGGTAATTTGTAGTGTTGATTAGTTTTTATGTTAATGATATAAAAGAAGAGGTAATTTTGGGTATGTTATACTGATATTTTTTAGGTTCTCCATTATACTCAGAATAAAGGAGACCTTCCACCTATAACCATATAATTATGAAATTTATTATGAAACCTTAGTGTGTTTTGGAAATTACTTTGAAATTTTATCCTATAAAGACTTATTACACTAATATAGTGTCATATGAAATATTAGCATAAAATATATGATTGTTGGTAATACTAGATTTCCTTATGAAAAACTACTATGACTAGGTCTTAGCCTATATGAATGTCTAGATAGATAAATGGTTAGTCATTGTCGATGCTTGAATTCAATATTGTATTTCCATTATGTGATGTGAATAACATAATTATATTTTGTGAAATCATAATGTCAAATTAAACCTTCATAGAGTCCAATACATTTGGTACTTAACATAATTTTAATTTTTTTTAAAAATAGAAAAATAAATTTATATGAAAGCAATCATAAGTATTTGAATTTAAATATTATCAATATAAATGATTAGTGTAGGTTATATATGGGTGCATTGTTATTTACATATACCAAATAAAATTTATGGCATGAGCCCATTTATATTTGGTGAAATGGGTTATTATTGTTATTGTTATTGTTATTGTTATTGTTATTGTTATTGTTATTGTTATTGTTATTGTTATTGTTATTGTTATTGTTGTTGTTGTTATTATTATTATTATTATTATTATTATTATTATTATTATTATTGTTGTTGTTGTTGTTGTTGTTGTTGTTGTTGTTGTTGTTGTTGTTGTTGTTGTTGTTGTTATTGAATGCTAGGATAAAATATGTAATTAAAATTATGGTATTAATGGGTTATTAGTTCTTATATTTATTATATACTTATATTAAATTTGATTTTGAAAGGTAAAAGTTTAAAATATAATGGTTAAGAAAATAAGGATCAATTGATGAAAAGTAGAGGATTTTCATACACCTTGATTAGTCATAGATAATTATGATATATATCTATCTATATTAAATTTATTATAATATATGAGCTATTTTCAACTCATTCCTATTAAATTGGCATGCCATGATATTGGTATGTAGTTAAAGTAGTGGCCCTAGAATAATTTAATGAAATTAGGCTTAAAAACATAAACAAATATGATAGAAAAAAAATAAAGCAATAGAGTTAAGAAATGGGATAAATAGAAAATATATTTATAATCTAATTTTAGGTAAGTATAATACTATATTAGGGACGAGTTTATTAGGAAATAAACATGTATTAGATATGAAAACAAATATGAATTTATGGGAAATATTTATATGAGATAAAAGGTATTATTTATAAGATGACACCTAATATTTTTATAGTTTAATGTAGGATAAATAACAAAATTATTGTATGTCTATCACTAGTATTTAGAACATATATGTTAAATGCACACATTTAAAATTTTATAAGGGGAGACAAGACTCTTTACTATCAAAATAATTTGTGTAGTTGGACAACTTAAGGAAACATACATTATATGCCAAATTGAGTAAATATGAATTATTAAATTTTATTAGATTTCAAATAAGAATTTTATAAATCTTTGAAAGGATTGTGAATAAGAACCTTCAAGTAGAGGAGGTCGTATTAATAAATACCATATATTTTCACTTGGGATATGAAAGTCACTTAGGATATTTTTATTTTTTCTTTTATCATTTAAAGAATTGAATTAGTATGATAAAATTAAAATTTTATGTGTTTACAAACATGTAAACAGAAGGTTGGAAGACAAGGATGAGTTCCTTTAAAAAATGACATATTAAATTATATTTTTATTAATGTGGTATTTTTTAAATTTTATAATTATCAAAAAAATTGTTTGTGGTAAATAATTGAGATTATGCATAACCAATATCCACATTTTTTAACTAAGTGTTACTGTGAATTTTGATGTAGATGATACCCAAGCTCCTAGGAAAAATCACTAATATACATGGGGATAATGTTATGTAACTAATATCATGATTAAAATACAGGTAATAATTTTATAAGATGTGAAGAGAATCAATAATGGGTGTTATATTATAAGGTGTGTTAGTTATAACCACCTCTTAAATAAAATAAACAAGGAATAATACCATGATGGATAAAAAGGTAGCATATAGATATCATTTTGATATATGAATAAAAATAAATGGAAAACTCTCAAGAGGAATATGGTAGAAGAGCTAGGAGTGCAATAGAAGAATGATTGAGATCTAAGGGGTATATAGAGTGTATTCTAATAGGGGTATAGATTAGACTCCTTAGTGTCCTGTCCAAGCCTAAACATTGGCAAAGGTTTTCAAGGTATGGACAGACATAGACTCTATGTTTCTTCAATAATCATATTTCTATACTAGTGTTTATCTCCTGTCTTTGATTAAGAGAGAATTGAGGACCTTCCAATAAACTTACAATATATATGTATTTGACCCTTGATTTGTTATAAGGGAATTAATATTTGAAATGTTTAATTATTTAAGTACTCAGTAAAATATTATTATTTCAATTATAATGGATTGCATTGAGATATTTTGAATAACTCATTTAATAAAAAATATTTAATTGTTATGAGAGTTTCACATCTAGTTAAAAGTATCATTTCAAAAGTGACAACATAAAAGTGACAGAACTATCAAAGTCAACATGATTTTCAGGAGGCAGATGATAGAAGTTATGATGTTGATAAGTAGTGGGGAAGTGAAGACAAATGTAGAGGTAGATAACCTTGAGCAAAACATATCAATAACTATCAAGAGAACATCTATCCCAATAACTTCTAAGTGGTTGTATATGAGCTACCAAGTGACACATGGGGTTGTTTCTGAGAGCATATTAAAGGAAGGCACGTAGGGAGGAGAAATAAAGTAGACAAGTAAGAAAGGAGACATTGTTAAAATATTATTGGAGTCTAGAGAGAGTTAGTATAGTTAGATAAGTACTATGTTCAAGTGCCTTTGAGTACCTTTTATACTTTGTATCAATAAACTATTATTAAATGAAAATAATTGTTATTGAGGTCATCATTTTTATGGTTTTTATGGCTATGAACTATTGTTAGATGTTGCTTCATTGAATGAATGAATAATTAGTTTGAATATCATTGTTATGATCTGGACTATAGTAATTTATTCTTATTGTCGTGCATTTTTAGGATAGAGTAAGGAAGTCTCAAGGAAATCATGTGCACATAAGGTGCACACATGAATAAGTAAAGGAAACCATTGATAACTAACCCCAACCTCTCTCAATTCCCCTATTTTTTATTCTAGTGAGTGTGCAAGGATACTTGAATGATATTTCAGTGTAATAAGTTTAAGTTTTTGTATCCACGAATAAATTGACAAAATAACTAGTGCATAGATTACCCTTAGGATAAACTAGACCAACATTTTGGTTTTGTTTGCAGGACCTAGTCAAATTTTATTGATTCAATGGTAAAATAAAGTTGAGTGCCAATTTATTCATGAATTTGGAGACTTATATTTTAACCATTTTATATTAGAATTCAAGAAGATGGTAGACAATGGACTAGAGAATGTCCTAATGTAGCTGACTAGATTCATGTACTTATGAGTAGTGCAAGAGAGTGGAAGGTGAGAGAGGCATGGTATTTGTGTGTTATATGGGGAGAAATATTTTATTATAGAGGAAATAAATGATCAGGAGCTCAAGGGAGCAAGAATATTTAGATTTAGTAGTAAGTGATGGTTGAAAACTAACACTAGGCAAAGGGGAGAGTCTAAATTTATAAGTGCGATGAGGACCCATGTAGAATAATGATGGAATGAGGAATACTCTTTTGTATAGGATGTGTGATCTATTGGAATAGAAAGGTGTGCCACCAAGTTAGAGATAAATATGGAAGAAGAAGCTGAGGTGCCCAAAGTAGAGGACTTTTAGGAAGAGACTACTAGAGGCATGCATGTTTCCTTTTCTACCTAAATCATGTGATCATATATAAGGTTTTTGATGTAATAAGACCATATGCCATATTCAATAAATCATATGCCATTTTAATTTAATTTTTTTCTTTGTTAGGTTAGTGTATGCTAGTTTATATCTTTAGCATAGTAGTTATGCATCGTGCTTTATAATAATGTTTGTAGTCTCATAAGTCCAGTTAGGTAAGTTGAATGGGGGATTTATTATGGAAGACCTATACTAGACATATATTGTTTTGGGTGATTATTATTTCACAATTTTTATTATGACCTATCTTTGGTGAATGATAGATTGAAGTTAGTAGATTTGTAACCTGGTGACCATTGTAACAAAAAAGATTAAGCTCTATGCTAGAGGAATGGAAGACCCCATAAATAAAATTATTACGATGGAGGACAAGGAACATGATTTATTGTGGGGTAGAAAGGTTCAAAGAGGTGTAAAATAAAATTCTAATTATGAATAAACATGACATATGATTTGAAGAATCATAGATATAGGTGTAGAGTTAGGATCAACCTGATATGAAGAACCTATGAGGCAAGGAATCATGATAGAGGAAACAAAACAAAGTTACCAAGAATGCGTAAGAGAAATTTAGTCCAAGGAATCATGTAAGAGAAAGGGAATAAATAACCTAGGAATGGATAAGGGAAAAGTACACATGATAAATATCCCATCAAAAATGGTAACCACACATAATGATATCACTCCTAAAAATTCTAAATTGATAATTGGAAACACCTATAATCAATAAAGGTACACCATGAAGGAAATGAAAAAGGTGTGCTATAAAAGTAAGATGAGGAATATAATAAGTGTATCATGGATAAGAGCACATTAAAAGAGAATTAGAATAATTATGCCAATCCATATTTAAGCACACTAGTGAATGAAAATAATAAGTGCTTAGAAGCAAATCATAAATTAGTTGTAATTGAGCACAAGAATGTACATGTGTGAAGGAAATAAACCAAGTAATAAATTAAAAAATGTAGGGAAAGGATTCACACAAATGGAGTGCAACACCCAGGAATGTAAAATTAATAAAATTATACAAATAATTGTGGGGAATGAAATTGAATGAGTAGAGTGTGGTGCATAGTAATGTAGGTATCTGGATGCATGGAAAAGGACCATGTGACAATGAAAAGCACAAGAAAGTAAGTGGAGTTCCCACAAGTATAGAAAGTATAAAAATAGGTGAAGGTTGTGACAAAATTAAATTTACACAAGATGACATCAGTTATATCAAATAAATTACAACACATGAAGGTAAAATGAAGGTCATCACGTAAATGAACCTCAGGTAAGATAAGTGCAAACAAATAAACTAAGTGATAATTGTATAAATGTGCAAGAAGAATAGATAAAGATAATATGAATGAGATGAATTAAAATAGAGCATGCATAATTTATATAGGCAAGCATGTGATTAAGAGGAACCTCAAGTTATTATTATGGACCAACCTAGCATACAAAAATAAGAGGCACACATAGACTAAAGTTTTTAGATGATGGATAACACAGACACAACTAAGAGGCACATAATGCCCAAAGTGGCTCAGATGGTATAGAAGAGTAAGGAAAAGCATTATAAGGGATCAATGAGTTTTCCAAATATGGAAAACCAAGTTAGTGTGGGGTGATATTAACCCTAAATTTTGATCAAGTATAACAAATCCTAGGCACATGTGGTAGATCCAAAGAATGGAGCTAAGACCTCAAGTAAAGTATAGTGCACATAAATATTATAGATAGAGATCATGGCACATGCTAAATCAACAAGCACAAGCACACATGCTTGACTAATGGAGAAATTAATCCTAACACACAATGGTAGGATCAACCTATGAATGCATGCCTGATAAGATATTTAAAAATATGGTGGAAGTGAAAACTTGATTACGATAGACCTATAAACATTAGTGTCAATTTTTAGAGGTAAATGACATAAGTTGTGATCTTGATAGGTATTTGGGAAGTGATGACAGATAGTGTGGTAGATAACCTCAAGCATAACAAACTAATAACTACCAAGAGCACATTTGGAATAATAAATGCTAAGTGGTGGTATATGATCTACCATGTGAAATGTAAGGCTATTATGAGAGCCTATAAAATAAATTCATCTAGGGATGAGAAAAAAGTCAACAACTAAACAAGGATATGTTGCTAAAATATTTTTGGAGCCCAGAGAGAGAGAGAGAGAGAGAGAGAGAGAGTCTAGCTAGCCCAGTAGTATGTTCAAGTGCCTATGAGAACCTTGTGGTCTTTGTATTAATGAATTATTAATAAATGATAGAATTATTATTTAGGTCATCATTGTTATCCTTTTTATGGCTGTGAACTATTTTTGGATTTTATGTCATTAAATGAATAAATACTTCAAATAAAAAACATTGTAATGATCTGGATCACAAGAGTCAATTATTGTTGTCATGCATTGTTGGGATAGAGTAGGAAAGGCTCCATGTAACCCTATCCACATAATGTGTGTGTATTAATATGTAAGTGAAACCATTTCTATTTAACCCTAAACTCACTCTATTTCCATGTCTGCACCTTGGGTGAGTGTGCAAGGAGTATTTCCTGATGTGCCAATGCGATAATGTTAAGTGTTGGTATCCAAGAAGGAATGCATGAAATAACTAGCACACATATGATAATTAGGATAAAATAGACCAACATGTATGTAATTATATCTTGTTAAAAATATAAAACTTAGTTGGATATACTTGGATCATGCTTTATTTTATGAAAATTTTTAGCCTTATCTTGTGTTTTATGCAATATTTTTATTATTTTCTTTCTATAGCAAATAACAATTGTGTACATTTTTCTATAACTAATAAAATGTGTTTATATTCATTTTATTACCCTTCATATTTATTATTTCTTCTCTAAATCCATTCCCATATTTGAGTTAGATCTTCCTTCTTGCTTTAGTTGATGTATTATGACAATATATTTCAACATGCATATTTTATTTAGCTTTCTGTTATATTCAAATAAAAGAATAATTCATTCTATTTTGGTGCATCTCCTCTTTTATTTATTTATTTATTTTTATCTTCCCCATTTCCCTCAATAAGATTTTATTTATGCATTAGAGTAGAGAGGAGTTAGCCTTCTATGGTGGTTATTCTACGTTTATAATCCCACATTCATAGAACTTCCCATATTATTCTTGAAGTGCAAGAACCATTTCAATCAGACACTTATGAGCATTAAAATATCTCACATTTTATAAAAATAGTTTAATGTTGTAAATTATGTAAACTATATTAAAAAATTAAACCTTCAAAAAATAACCATGAATACCAGTAACAAGTGAGACATAATATTATCCTCTCACCCCAAACATAAACTAGCTCAGAAGTGTTAAATATATTCTTCTAAAAAATGTGATATGTACATATCAATCTCAAGGTGCCTATCTTGGATTTGTCACATAATTTTTACTATTGAAGAGTTCCATAGTGATTAGAAACTCCATCACCTTATCCTTAAATTTCCTATTCTATGTGACAAGTGGCCTTTAAGACAACTAGCTAGACCATAATGTTGAGTGTAAAAAAATATTTTCAAAAAAATGCAATCTCCAAAGTTCACCACATGCACAAAATATCATGTTTTTCTAATTTTTTTATTCAATAAATAATAAAAATAACCCTATATGATGGTGAAATGGATGTCAAATTTAAGGATGATCATTTTTATGAACACATTCATGCACATGACATTCTAGCATCACATTTGACTACCATTTTTATTTATGCCTCTTGGTGTAAAAAAATATTCAAGTGAAAGTTTTATGTTTCATATAACTCAAAATTATCTTTTAATTGGTTAGAAATTAACATATTTATAAAAATCATAATTTAAATTAGGTTCAATACACTGAAGACTAACTAAAAAATCAATACAAAGTGGAAGCATTCCAAGGTCTGTTTATTTAACCCTAATTTGATGTGGATCAATAGGGTTAAGAATATATAAATGACTAAGCACAATTTTGACAAACAAATCTATAACAAGCCAATCAATTTGCAAACTCAGATAAATAATATTTTGAATTAAATGTTGGTATATGTTAAAATAGAAAGTACATTATTGATTGATATTTCAATAAACAAGAAAAAAGGGTATTTAGATAGCTTACTTTATGCATTTAGAATTATTATATAAAAAAATAATAGACTTGATCAATGATCTAGATCAATCATCATATTTTAGAAATTTTCACTCTATCGCCTCAACCACTTGCATCAATCCTAGACTATTGCATCAACACACCTATCTAACATGGATTTAGGGGTCTAGTATGAATGCCCACTAGATCTATATGTAACTAATTTAAACCTTATGGGTTTTTCATCACTTTTATTTTTGTGTACTCAAATATGGATTGTAGAATGTCACTCCTTGTCACATAGCAAAACCCTAGTTTTTTTATCTTCATAATGAATATGAAAAAAATGGGTTAATGATGTTATGGTGTCAATATAACTATAAATACCCCTTTATGAATGGGTGTTATCTACATATCCAATACTATGAAAGGGGACTTAGACTGATGTAGTTCTCCCCTAATGTGTTGGCTTATGTGTTCACAAGGGTTAAATATGTGTAAAACAAGTACATATAGTGACGTAACTTGTAACTTGGAAAATAAGACGC
The DNA here is from genome assembly GCA_037957365.1 of Torreya grandis. Classification (NCBI taxonomy): domain Eukaryota; kingdom Viridiplantae; phylum Streptophyta; class Pinopsida; order Cupressales; family Taxaceae; genus Torreya; species Torreya grandis. The sequence continues at coordinate 22,560 of JARHVA010007191.1, forward strand.
ATGGGATACTCTTTCAATAGTTTAGACATGTAGATAGGATATAACTATGATTGATATATAAATAATAAATAATAAGTTAGCTTTGCTCACTTGAGTGCTTGATTGAATGCTTTAGGTATGTTTCCTAGTGAGACGTGTAAATTTTCTAGGTAAGCCTATGAATGAGGATTGACCATGGATATATATCAATCCTTTTAGATAATATCTCACATTAAATCACTTAAGTTGACCATAAGGACATATTAAAATTTAAAATTTTATGACTCTAGGGCACTAGACACTTGTTAGACACATGACACTTTTGTTGATGTAGGTGTCTGGTTGGGATGCAAGTGTCTAGGAAGCTAGAAAATATGTATAGGTATATAAATTTTAGAGATAGATAATACACATGTTTAGAGAATTTTGAATAGTATAGAATGTCTAGGTCATCAGAATAATATTTTTTAGACTAAGAGATAATAAATAACCACAAAGAGATAGTATATGTGAACCTTTTAGTAATGGGAAGGTCTATAACTAAGAGGAACATCCATGGTATGCATTTGCTAAGTGTATAAGATTGAGGTGATATATAATTTAGATTTAATATCTACATTTTCCCCCCTTGAATCTAGTAATGAAATTCTCATTTAAAGGAAAATAAACATATACCTGAGTCTGTATAACACACCTTGATTTTGCATGAGCCCACTTTGAATGCTTTACTAGTGACTGACCTACAACGAAGATCATGTTATAGTGTATAATCAGTGCATATAATCTAAAATTGAAATATTTTTGAAATATTTTAAAGTAAATAGAGAAATGTTAGGAGTGCACATCTGTATCGATATAAATATCTTGCCTTTTGGAAATTAGATTTGAAAATATGATTCATTATGAAGCATTGGAGCTGAGATTATAAAAAATAAGATTCTTAAAGTGCATATATATATATATATATATATATATATATATATATATATATATATATATATATATATATATATATATATATATATATATATATATATATTGGATAAAATCTTATCCCCAACCTTGGAGACAAAGTGAGTTAACACATGATAGTTGAGTTTACCTCAATTGTGCAACCCAGTCATACTTATACCCTGATGAATGTGAGTGATCAAAGTCAACTCAAACTATATATCTGGTGATGTTGGATTATCAACCCCATCTTATAAACTTGGTAAGATTGAGTAAATTAATCACCTCAACCTTCCTAAAATCAAGCCAATTACTATAGTGGATTGGCTCAATAACATTCCATAAAAATCCATCCAGAGTGTGATAACATTTCATATAAGTATTTGAAATCTAAAACTTATTTGATTTATTAATTTTAGGTGCCATTTTCATGGCATATATACCTATTATATTTATAAATTGTAAACCTAGGTACATACCAATGTATAGATTTTTTCAATTAATTTGTATTTGAATAATATAATTATGCAATTTGGCTAATTTGAAATTTTTGCAAGTGTAAAAACATGTTTCCATAACATGCCCCCACTATAATATATAAAAGATGAAAATTAGTATAAGTGTGAATAACATGTATTCATGACATGCCCCAACTAAATTTGAAACTATGACAAATGTGGAGAACTTGAATCTAATTCCCCCACCAATATTCCCCCTTCGAGGTGAGGGAAGTATAAACTAGTGCTTACCTTACCTCAAAAGAATAAGATAATTGTATAATCTATGAAAGGATCATGTAACATATATAAGATAAACATTTCTAGGTGGATATACCATTGAAGCACATAGAATGTGATCACATCAAATTTTAAAATGCATGATATATATCATGGCAATGTCTAGAGAGTAATACTAAAAGCTTAGTAAGTAATCAAGCACACACACAATAGAGCTCCAAAATAAAATCAAAAGACAATGGCATAAGGAGACATCAAACAAGGGGCATGCTCAAATACTACACAAATGAAAAGACACAACTTAGTCCAAAATCTAGAAATAAATTAATGACATGTTAAAATGTTCATTTAATAAAAAAATGTTGTAATCAAAGTTAGAAATAGGAAACAAAGGTACATGGTCTCCAACAAGCAATATAAGACATTCAAGTAAGTGCAAAAGTAAAAGAATAAAATAAAATCAATCAACATAATCATATCATACTAGTACTTACACATATGTGTTAGAAAAAATATCGAGTAAATAGCATATAAATTACACTGCAAAAAATATAAGCATGGATAAATACATGTGTAAGGATATAAGCTCAAACATGATCATGGAAAATGATCATATAATGATATAACCTGGATGCATTGTGATCAAAGAAGTAAATTCCCCTAACATCCTTATGACATGAGTAGAGGGCAAGCCCAATATATGTAAGTGCACATATCATGTATATCTGTATAGCTATATCACACTCAAAAGATCTATGAAACATATGTGTATATGCAAAGAATTGATATGTTATCCACTGACATAGAACTAACAACATAGATGCCCAAGAGATGATAAGACATAGAAAATGATGAATATTTTTGGATTTTTAAACTTTTTAATTTTTTTTGGAATTTATGATATTTAGAAAGAAAATACTAGCCTATGATCTCATTCAATAGATTCTCATAGGTATCTCCCCACTCAGAACCTAGTGTAATAAATTGGTGGTACTACCAAAGAGAATGTATAGGTATAATGTCTGATATTGTAGGCTACATGATGTTATAAATATGTATAATAGGACTCTATGGTCATGAAAAACTATATAAGTAGGTGTTCACAGAACCCATCTTTGAATTATCTATGGTTTCTTTGAAGTAGAACTAATATGAACATGTTTATGTGCTCTCGATAAGTGAATATGGTGCATAGTATTAGATGAGGATTCCATGGAATCCACTATGTATATATGATGTAATGACCTCTCAAGTATGGGATACCTAGGAAAGGGGATTACTTGCTTCTTACCCTTTCATGGATTATTAACCTTAATAGGTTAGATAATTAACTTCCTAGGTATAAACTTCTCTTATTCAAGTGGATGTTCATATAGAATGTTGAAAACTGTAACTAATCTATTGGCATGAATGTATTTAACACACCCATGCATTAGAGAGAGCACTCCATGAAGTTTATGTATTTGATGTCGTCTGAGTAACATATCAAAGACTCTTGTGTATGGTATAACTAAAAATTTGGGAATGACATGTGTTGGACCCACCTATAAAGGTAAGTCAATCTCACCAATAACATTTTGTGATGTTCCATTGAATGATCTAATTGATTTGGTCGAATGGTGTAAATCATCATGAGTATAACCCAAATGTGTAAGTAATGTCATGGTTATAACATTATTTCTATCACCAATACCAATCATAATACTATGAATAGGTTAGTGATCAAGGTATCCTTGAATGAATAAGGAATAAAGATCTGAGCCATCATCCATAATCTCATTATCATCAAAAGTAATAGGTATTTGAACCATAGAAGGTGTATGTAATGTATAATTACCAATAATACCATCTATTGGGTGCTCATAGTGTGTTGTAGGAGGATGTACATAATATACCATTTGCACTTTTGGATCTTTTTTGGAATGGTATTTGCAAAGGATTGTTAAATAACTTCTGATTCTGGTGATCACCAAGTTATGAACCTGATTCTTTTTTAAGATCATATAATGTAACCTTTTAGTCATAAATACGTTCATATATCTTATGCTTCAAATTAAATCATATGTTTATAGAATTCCCATGTCCTTGGTGATAGTCACAATAATCATTTGCATCATATCCTTTGGGTTGAGTTCTACTCATATCAAATTCTATAGCAGGAAGGAGAGATTTGAGATGACAATCTACAAGCTTGATAAGTAATGAAGTTGGAGACTCAAGTAAGCTTGTAAATATAGAAATAAAATAACCCTATATTGATAAGGATCAATGGGATTAAGAATATATAAATGAATAATCACAATGGTGATAAATATATCTATAGCAAGCCAACTAATTTTCAAACCAGATAATCAAAATTCTAAATCAAATGTTAAAATATGTTAAAAATACAAAGTAAAACAACTGATTGATATTAAAATAAGTTATAAATAAGGGTAATTATATAATTTAATGTGCACATTCATATTTTATATGGAACAAATAGTAAATAGACTAGATAAATGCATTATGTCAATTTTCAAATTCTAAAAATTTACACTATGTGGCCTTAGACACTTTCATCGATCCTGGATGGTTACACAAACACAACTACTTAACTTAGACATAGGTTTTTCATAAAAAATACCCATTGGATCTAGATGTGACTAATTTTAACTTTTGGTTTCTCACCACCTTATTTCTAGTGTACTCAAATCTCAATCAATGTTGTCTCTTCTTGTCAAATATCAAAAATCTAGTTCTTCATCTTCATAGTGACTATGGAAAAAATGGGTTAGTGGGCTTATAATGTCAAACTAAACCCAAATAACCATTTTTCAATGGTTTTTTCCTACATAGACACTAATTTTAATAGGGATTTATATTGATGTATCTAACCCTTAATGTGTTAGCTTGTGTGTACATAAGGGTGCAATATGTGGAAAATAAGTAAATATAATGACCTAACTTGTAACATGGAAAATATGACTCATGGGTTTCTACTTCAGTACTTAAGATTTGTAGATAAATTTTTGCTATAATTGATATGGAAATAGGAATGAATAGGGAAGCTTTTCCCATTTTAATCTTTGATTGAATTCTTAAGGTATGTTTCATTGTGAGAGATGTGATTTTGTTAGGTGAGTCTATGAATGATGATTGATCATGTATATATACCAATCCATTTGGAGAATATATTTCATTAAATAACTTAGGCCAACCATAAATACATGTTATAATTGTAAATTTTATGGCTTTAGGGTACTAGACACTTAGTTAGGCACAATAAACGTAT
>JARHVA010007191.1:32500-112500 GCA_037957365.1 Torreya grandis
CTCTATTCACAGCCATGCAATATCAAAACATTAAAAATTTCAATACACAGTGCATTATTTGCCAAATTTATTTGATTACACCTTCATTATCTATCTTCATTAAAATTTAAAATTCTATTACATGACCAAAATTCACTCTCCTATAACTAATCCAAGTGGTATAACTAATTCTTGGAGGTTTCCCACCTAGAGGTCTTTGAAGTTACATTGTTTTTTGTATGTTTGACCACTAAGCATACTATATGACCATGTCTATAGATTAAAAAAAAATTACTAAATTTACATATAATTAAGACATATTTTAAACATATTTAACTTGTTATTACACCTTGATACATTCAATTAATGCATATAAATCCTTCCATAGGGCTCAAAAATTCAAATTTTCAAATGTGGTAGTTTTGGAGGGAAACTTCATAATTCAAATTTTATGCCACTTGTGCTAATATATTTCACTCCTATGACTAAATTAGTACCTAATACACCTAAAAAAAACCTAAAATATAGATTCAAGGAAAAATTGAGTCCATTTTGGGATCTACAAGGATGCCTCTGCATCACTAGACCTCTAGCTTCTAATGTTTTTCATTTGATCTTGGTCTCAACTCAAATGTTTATAGATTTATCAGGGTTATTACAAAATTTATAATATTATATGACTCTACATATTTATTTAGAAATCCTTTTTTATCAGTCTTCAACTAGAAAATAATATTATGCCTTTACACAATACTTTAGGCCTTATTCTAAGGTCTGTTAACCACTCTAATGAAGGATTTTTTGCAAAACCTAAGTTATTTATGGTTTGTAATGGGTTTCCTATATTATTAAGGTGATAAATTAATCATATAATCATGTTTATAACTTCTCTTAGTCTGGTTGTCCACAAAACATAAACAATCTTATTAGGTCTTTTCAACTAGACGTCTAGGTTATAATGATCTTCATTTTATATTGGTCTCAAATAAAAAATTTATAGATTTATCAAGGTTCTTCCACAATTTATAATATTCTCTGACTTTACCTATTTATTCAACAATCCTCTTTTATCAGTCTTTAGTTAGAAAAAAATATTATGCCCTTTACATATTACTTTAGGCCTTATTTTAAGGTCTGTTAACCTCTATAATGAAGGAGTTTTTCAAAACCTAAGCTATTTATGATTTGGAGTGGGTTTAATATATTCTCAAGGTGATAATTTACTCAAATAACCATGTTTACAACTTCTCTTGGACTAGTTCCTTCAAGAAAATACATAAACGTGGACTTTTTCTAGTCTTTTCAAGACCTTGACAAGTAGGTTTGTCATCTTAGAATAGTATTTTTCCATTAATAAAATTATTAAATAATTAATCAAGGTACTAAAATTTTATTTACCTATTTTAAATGTGTTTCAACGTTTAATTCAGTCAAAAAATGGACTTAATACTAATCAAGGCAAGTACAACATAGGAGGAAGACTAGATAACACACGAGTTGTTAAGTTATTGAGTATCTCAAGGTGCATGGATATAAAGAAATTTTTTTTATAATATTGTTTAAAGGTTATAATATACATACCATGAAGGAATGATAATATAAACATGGATAAAATCTCATGAAGGCAAGCTTTGAAAAACAAAAGGAGGTAAGAGTGTGCAGCATTGGTGTGAAGGATTATGTATGTGTTTTGAATAATATTAATGAGGAATATTTAATTAAAGTATTAAATGTATGGTTTCATCTATTCCATAAATTAATTGAGTGGTGTTGATAATTTAAATATTTATTGAATGCATTTTATGATGATTCATAAGGTATGCAAGCTTAAGAAGGTGAAAACAGGGTTACACAGTGATCTCCAAGGAGTATTTGGTGAGTTTGAAGTTTGTTTATGGTTTAAAGTCATCATATAAAGTTGGAAAAAATTTCATATATTATTTTCAAGCCTAAAACATCCCATAAAAAATCCCTAAAGTGAATTAATCATAATGAAAGTATTCTCAACCTTGTGACAATCTTAAAACCTTAGAATTTAAAGGGAAACAATCATGTTATATATGATTTCATGTTGTAAAGTGATGGAATGAATATTATATAATGTGAAAAAGTTATGGAAAACCAATAATAGGTTTTAATTTCCCTTTAAATCCTTTTGAAATATTTAAATTCAATTTTATGTCCTAAGAGCCTATTAATAGTCTTATAAACCTTGGGTTAGAATATCAGTCACTAAAATTCATTGCAAGAAAAATAAAAATAAAAATACATAATAATTGGTAATATGGTATATTTTTATATTATTAAAGTTATGAAATTTTTTTGGATACAATTAGAGGTTTAGATATGAAGCTAGATTTAAAATACAATCTAGAAAAGTAGTGGTTTTGGTCTAAAAACCCTACTAGAGTGGTCTAGAAGAGTCTAAATGTCAAACAAGAGTTTTAACCTATTAAATTGATTATTTTTATATTAAATATTATTATTATATACTTAATAATCATCAATTATTAATATTTTATATTGTATAATTGAATAAAAGGCCAAGTTGGCCCAATTTGGCCTTCTATCCCTTGAGGAATTTGATGTATATTCAGATCAAACAGAGGGAAGCACCATGGAAGTTGTATTTTTTTTATATTAAATATGATTATTATATACTTAATAATCTTAAATTATTATTATTTTATATTTTATAATTGAATAAAATACCATTTAGGCCCAATTTGGCCTACTAGCCCTTTGAGGCATTTGATGTATATTTAGACCAAACAAAGGGAAGGACCATGCAAGTTGTATTGTTTAATATTATTTATCTTGTAATAAAGTAAAGGAAGTCATTATAATGTTTTTATTAATCCTAACACATTGAAAATTCATTAAACTTCATTTTAGCCTTGTAGTTTTTTGGGTGATATGTTTGTAGAATTGTCTAATGTGGGTGATGCGCTAGTTGTAGCACCTGTAGACTTTTAGAATAAGGTATATAAATCCTAATTTTATGTATTTGTTCAAGAATTTAGATATATATTGATAAAAAACTAGGTGATAAAATATGTATAATGTTGTAATAACTTCTATTTGAAGACTTTGAGTTGATTTTAAGACTTGTGAAGTCTTAGGATGAATATATCATAGTTGTACAATTTATAGACTTGTACCTTGCAATGTAAACCATGTTTTAAGTTTTCTTGAAGAGTAAAATCCTATTATTAGGTCTTATAGCATTGAGAGTGACTCAATAATTCTGTTAAAATCCTAAGAAATCTGCATGTTGAATAATCTTAAGAAGATGTGATAAGATCTATGATAAAGTCAAGAAAACTTTATATTCTCTTTACTAAGTAAGGCTAAAAGTTACTCACAAAGTTAAAAGTTACTCAAAAAGTTAAAAGATTATTAAAAGAATGGGAATAACCTTATGAAAGTGTCTAAGGTTTGATATAGTAAAAATTATTCATTTAAGAAGATTTCAAAGTTACTATAAAACAAGACAATCCTCGAGGGATAAATATTGATATGGTAGCTTTGAGATTGTTTGAAATAATCTTGGATGGGCCAATTAAAATAAGTCATGAATAATTGAGTCTTATAAAAAATTTATTCATATCATAGCTTCTTAAAATTATAAAATTAATTCCTTGAAGGAAACTGCAGACCTGTTATAATCAAGAAGACCTATAATAGTAAGGAAGACCTATACCAATAAAGGAATTGGTATAGGATAAAGGTATATAATAAGTTGATAATATGTTTCCTGGGATTGGTATAAGGTAAATTTTTAAATAATAAATTTTTAAGCCTATTTACATTAGGAAAAGATAATTTTTTTGATTTATTTGAATATTGTGAAAGGTCTTAACAAATTTTACATGTACAAATAGTACATTAAAAGTGAGTTTTGAGTTAATAATTACATATAAGACCTAGTGCAAGAGACTTAGAAGAGGTATAATTTCATCATTATGAATTATCCATCATATTAAATTTTACCTCTTTCAATTTTTTACCTAGAAAAGGGAGTTCACTAGGTCTTCTTCACTATATGTTTGTCTTGTCTTGAAAAGGACTATCTTGTTCTTGAATTTAATATTGAAAAAATATTTGATCAAATTAAGCTTACTTATGACTTACAAGGATTATTTTAATATCATTAGTTATATATAATTTTATACATATCCTTAAATCTCACTATATATGAATCTTGTAAAAAAGACTAAACACACACTATTTTAGACCTTATTTCATGTTTGTCTCCTTATGATAAAAATTGGGGTCACAAGGTATTCAAAGTCTTGTTCATAAAATACGATTTAGAATTTTTGATTGATTACAATTACTAAATCTGAAATTTTAATATTATTTTAATAGGTTATTATACTCCTAACAAATTTCTAACCCAAGAATACACCTTCACACTTCATTGTGTTATCTTCTCTAGGACAACAAAAAAAAATAGGGTTCTCTCTAGGACTATTTTTAAGGTATATCACCTTATTGGTTTGTAATATCACTAATAAAACTGAATCATATTGACTTTTAAGGCTTATCATATCCCTAAATATGTTTTATAATCAATAGAAACAACTCTCTCCTTTCATTGAATTGGTTCTTTACCAAAATACAAGGAACAAGGGTTTTAGACTTATATACATGTCTATAGACCAAGATTTAACTGTATATTCATATATAAACCTCCAAAAAACTTTAAACCTCTTATAAAACCTCAAGGATGTTATATATTAACCTTTTAATAAGTTTCACAATATTTTTGGGGTTAAATTTCAAGTTATGATAGTTATAGTTGATGCACCTAGAGTCTTATTCTTTCTAGGCTAATAGCCTGCTCAACTAGAGTTTTAAACCAATTATAAATACTTTACCAAAATAATTTATTAGTTATAATGGATTATCATATCCCTAAAAGTTTCATTTTATTCAAGTAACATGTTTCTCTCTTACTTAGGTTTTAGTTTGTTTTAAGGATAATTGAAAACATAAGGTTTTAGGCTTAATATGTAGGCCTGTAGTAATTTTTTTTGAAATAACCTAAGTTATATGAACCTATAGGAAATTAAACACATTTAAAACATATTACCCCACATTTTACAAGTTTTTAACTTATTTTAACATTTATTTTTTTATTTATGGAGTTTTTGTGTTCTAAACCCTAGTTTAAAAGTTTTAAGATTGTGTCAAGATAACAAGTATGAATACCATGAACATTTATATTTTGAAGATTGTATTGGAGACTTTAGGTTGGGGGAAGACTCTTCAAAACCCTCATATATCCCTATCACTTACTATTAGCCCTTAATCAATCTTCAAATGTGATAAAAGACCATTTTTTATTATCAAACATTGTGTACTACCTTTCCAAACCTGCTACTTCAAGAACATAATAACTATGAAAAAATAATACTTCAAGGCAACATCAAAACTAAACTACAAGTAGTACAAGATTGGTGTTGAAATAAAAACCTCAATAAAGTAGGTTTTCATTTACTATAGTATAGATTGAGTTACAATATTTATTGATAAAACTTTGTCTTAAGATATTATTCTCCTTTATTTGATTTCTTGAAGTTTGGTTATAGGTGGTTATTAACCTTTATGAACACATTCTTGGCATCTGAGTATGCCCAATTAGGAGATAGAGCACTTGTTCTAGCCTCAGGATGACATTTCCCTATATGTAAGATGTAAGTTTCAGTTAGATATCTCTATGTTTAGGGCCTCATAAATGAAAATTAGCATCTCCACAACATTAGTGTTGGTTATTAACCTCTAGGAACAAATTATTGGCATATGAGTATGCCTGGTTAGGATACAAAACACCCATTCTAGACTCAAGATGATATTTCCCTAGATGAAAGATGCAAGTTACAATTAAATATCTCTATCTTTGGGGCCATATGGTTGAAATTTGGCATCACCACCATGTTGGGGGTGGTGATTAGACTCTATGAACACATTATTTGCATATTATTACCCCTATTAGGAGATGAATCACCCATTTCAGCCTCAAGATGACATTTCCCTATAAGGTAAAATTATTATTTTTGGTAAACTTTAGACATGCATAAAACTAAAATCATAAGTAGTATCCATAATATAAAATAATGATCATGTTCATGTATAATTCCTATACAATCATCCTAAATATCTTAGATATCAAATCATTGACAAAATCATGGCAGATGATTTAGTGATCAGTCCTAAAATGTAACTTTTATGTAGTTAAGAGACAAGGTCTTTGCCTCTAATATAAATTTCCACTTATAGGACCTCCACTTCAAAATAAATTAATTTAAACACCTCAAGATGTGAAATGTACATGTGTTCCCACTGCCATAGACATGGAATACATGCAAATAGTTTTTTGTAATAATTTTTGCCTTGAGCAACGTTGAAAAGAAATGTTGTTAAGATGCAAACCGTAGTTGGAGATATCTATTTATAGGGCCTTGTGTCTGAAGAATAAAATTTCCACCATTTTGGGGGTGGTTATTAATATCTGTGACCAAATTATTGTCATTCAAGTATGCCCAATTAGGAGATAGAGAACCCATTCTGGCCTCAAGTTGATATTTCTCTAAATGCAAGATGCAAGCTGTAGTTGGAGATCTCTATCTCTAAGGCCTCATGGATGAAAAATGAAACTTACATCAAGTCAAGACTGATGATTAACCTTTAGGACCATATTATTGTCATCTTAATATGCTTGGTTGGGATAGATAGCACTTGTTCTAGCCTTAAGATGACATTTCCCTATAAGGCAAAATCATTACTTTTTAGGCAAACTTTGGGTAGGTGTAAAATATAAATCATAAGTGGTATCCATGAATTGAAAGAATGGTCATATGTGTGTTGAATTCATCTAATTTCACCCTAAATTCCTTAGGTCAAAAATCGTCGATGAAATCATGGTAGGGGAATCAATGATTAGTCCTAGAATATAGGTTTTATGTAGCTTAGAGAGAGGGTCTTTACCTTCAATAGACATTTCTAATTTTTAGAGCTATACTTTGAAATACATCACTTATAATACCTTGAGATATTAAATTTACATGTGTTCTAACTTCCACAACCTCAAAATCCACATAGATACCCTATTTTGAAACAATTCTGACCTCGAGTAACATTGTCAAGAAATGTTATCAAGATGCAAGTTATAGTTAGATATCTCTATCTCTGGGGCCTTGTGACTAAAACATGGCATGTCCACCATGTTAAGGTTGGTTATTAACTTATAATACCACATTATTGGCATCTGAGTATGCTTAGTTAGGATACAGAGCACCTGTCTTATCCCCAAGGTGACTTCCTTATATGTAAGATGCAAGTTACAGTTAGAGATCTCTATCTTTGGGGCCTTATGGATGAAAATTGCAATCACCACCACATCAAGGGTGTAAATTAACCTCTATTAATACATTATTATCATTTGAGTATGCCTAATTAGGATATGAAGCACCCATCTCAGGGCATTTCCCTATAAGGCAAAATTATTATTTTTTAGGAAAACTTTGGATATGTGTAAAATGAAAACTATAAGTTATATCCGTGAAATGAAATAATGGTCATGGAATGTATAATTCTTATAATTTAAAATAAAATCCATGAAATTATAAATCATTGATGAACTCATAGTAAATGACTTACTGATCAATCATAAAATGTAACTTTTATGTAGTTAAGAGAAAGGGTTTTTGCTTCCAATAGACATTTCTACTTTTGAGACTTTTGATTCAAAATTCATCACTTGCAACACCTAAAAATGTGAAATGTACATGTGTTCCCACTACCATATACTCATAATCCATGTGAATACCATTTTTTACAATAATTTTTGCCTTGAGTACATTGACAAGAAATATTGTCAAGATGCAAGCTGCATGTGGAGATCTCTATCTCTAGGGCCACATGATTCAAAATTGACATTGCCACGACATCAGGGGTGGTTATTAACATATAAGAATCCATTATTTGCATCTAAATATGCTTTATTAGGAGATGGATCACATGTTCTAACCTCAATATTACATTTACCTAATTAAGGTAAAATAATCAATCATCTAAATGAACCAGAAGTTTATCTTAGCTTCAATAATATGTAATTATCTACTAACAGTGCCAACCACATGAAGGTGGAAGATAATTTGACACCACTAACCTATAAAAAATATGTTAATCTATAATTAAATTAAAATTCATATATAATACATAAGAAATAAATAAAATTTGATAAAAGTAAACACATTTGCATTTGAGAAGTCAACATAATTGGGAGTTCAATTTAACGAACCACTAGGATTGACTCTATTCTTTATAGTAGAAATAATTTATTCATAATCAAAATCACAAACCTTCCATAGAGTCCTTTTTAATAGCATACCCGATATTTGTACAACTCAAAATTTGTTATAAGAAGCAAATTTGAATAGTGGAACATCTTCTTATGTACTTTGTAATCTTCAAACAACCATAAATTTGAATTTTTGATAGGATAACATCAAAGCCAAGTTCCAATAACTACCACAGACCCATTGGGATAGTGAATTTCTCCCCATTTATGACTGTAGAAGTTAGTTTCTATTTTTACTCTACACACTATCACAAGTAGTAGTATATCCCATCCTTATTATCCTCACTACAATAACTACATAAACATGTCCTACATTACAAAACAAAACATGATTTAATAACATGATATGTTAATATATTTACCAAATTTAGTACATGAAACACATGTTAAATATATGGTACCTAGTTTCACTAGATCAGATACATGGTCAAAGTCATGTGATGATGTTAACTCTATAAGTTATAATAATATTGGAACGTAATATGTGTAAATTATAAATATAGGCCTAAAAATCCATTCATCCACCCATTCTTGTGACTCACACTCATTCCAAATAAATTCAATGCATGCAGAATAAAATCATGCCATGTGACTCATATGAATAATCCAAGAACCTATGTTTGACATAAGAAACAAGTGTAACTCACTAAATATTGTTACTATCATATAATATTAATAGTTTTCCAATTATTCATCCTCCATCAACCATAAATATCTTCAAACAATGGACTTTTATTGAGCACCATGGCCCATATTTTCATTACAACATTCAATTATATTTTTTTGCATCTGTCAAATCAGTGACTTCTTCAAAATTTAACTTATCTCTTGCAAGTGCTCTATTTACACATGATTTTTCATCATAATGCTTCCATTTTCCATGGCCTACTTTAGTGAAACTCTGAATATGTTTTAAACTAGTGGTCACATGCACTTTCTCAACCAGTAGAATGTTTGTGCATTCTTAAATTGTGACATATAGTTATTTGAACAAATATAATGTTGATTAAAATTAGTGTTAATTTTACTCAACTTTCCATAAAATATATAAAAATAGCCATAGTAATCACTGACATATAATTAGTAATCCCTTAATATTTTTTATTATACTCTGTATTGTCAAAGGAATGCATGAATGTTATATGCATAAAAAGGGAAACCTGTATTGAATTGTAGTATTGTGACTAGAACCTCTCTTTGTGGTTGTAATGTTTAATTATATACAAATTCAAATACTAAAACAATAGTACCAAGTGAGAATGTGTCCTTATGTAACTTAAATTATTCATCTAGACATCAAACTCTGTGTGTGTGCCTTACATATTCATATACAATTCCCTCCATGAATTTGTCTGTAAATTTGGAAACATGTATTTACTTTATAACAAGCTCACACCTTTTAGATCCATTTCCATATTTTAGTTGATATTCCATAGATTTATATTTACTAAAACCAACCAATTATTTTCCAATTCTATGTGTAGTCTCTTCATGGGTATAATTTTTCAGTTTTGGCAATCCACTATAAATGCTACAAATTCCATCCAAACATGCCCTTTTATAAAAAAATATCCATCTAATCTTTCAAAAACATTATTTTAATAAATACCCTTGCTAATTTTGGTCGGGATTCCACTCCATACTCCTTGAAAATCTTTTCAGTATGTAAAATACAATGAACATGATGAAAAATATCATAATGCATCCAAAACTCAACATTTTACCTACAACAAGTAGTACATGTGTGATTATTTTTCACATAGAAGGGTTTGGACATTTCAAAATATTTTTGACTATTATAAATATGTAAATATTTTTTTTAAAATAAATTACAATTGTGTATGAGTCATATAAAAAAAATAGGTTACGGTTCCAACTCTTATTTTCAATACGTCTCTAATATTAGGTGATACCCTTGTGTTATCTTTCCAAAATTTTATAAGTAAATATTTTAGGGAATTGGTTATAACCTTGCCTTTCTATGGGAATCTACCAAAGAATTCCCACAAGTCATTGTTACAGGAAACATCAAGTCCTTTCCATATCCTAATTGATTTCAATAGTGTTTTTATATTTATGTGTAATGCTCGACTTGTTTATCTAATCAATTTTTTATTTTTTATTTGACAACTTACCAAAGAATTTTTAATAATGTGTCAAGTATCATTACCATATTTGGTTTATTTATTCACACCTATTTGATGGTATGCATTACAAAAAAAACCAATATTTTCCTTGTTTACACCATCAATATTAGATGTTCTTAATCCTAAGGTGTTCATTATAAGTCTCATATTAAGCACTTTCATCAATGTAACAAATAATTAGCATCTTTGAGTTAAATTTAATTTTTAAAAGTGTAAGTCCCAAATTATTTTAGCATATCTTCTCATATGGCACTCAAACATTTTTTTAGGCATTGGTTTCAAAATATTTTTATCAATTTCAATTAAATACATGTGCATTCTTTCCAAAATCCTAAGAGGTGTTCTTAGTGGTAAATTTGATTGATTTCATGTTTCCATATTATTTTCTTCATTACTAATTTCTTCATTCAACAGATTACCCATATTATTTTCTTGATTGTTACTTTCACCAATCGATGTTTCTATGTAATTTACATCATCATGCATACTATCATCATCAACAAAAATAAAAACCATAAGATTTAAATGTGGACTTAAATTATAACTTGGTATACTATTATAATTCACAATTTTCCTTTCAAAATTTATTATACTATCATTGTTTATTTCATAATTACTTGTGGCATTCAATTTATTAGGGATAATATACTTGTACAAATTTTTTACATTCACTTCCTTTTTTTCCCTCTACACTTTTAATTCCTTTGGAGTTTTATGCTTTAAATTCTTATTCTTTCTATTACAAAATCCATCACCCATGATTATACAAAGTTGTCAACTTTTAAGGGTGGGGATGACAATCTAACTATTTAAAAATAGACAGGCATGATGTGTATTACCAAGTGGGGACAATGATCAAATTATTAAAAAATAGACTTGAAATCTTTAGTCAACCATGAGTAGATAATTTTTTATAATTTTGAGGGTGGACACATATATAAAATTAGTAAAAAATAGTCTTATAGTGTGCAGAATGAAACAAATCAGAGTCTACATGGGATAAAACTCTTGATGTGAAAAAAATGGTGTTAAATATACATGTTTTTTTTAGTAAAATCAAAATTATGTATACGATATTAGAAGCATTCCAAAAAATCCCTAAACTTAAACCCTTAACACTAAAACCTTGATATCTTAGACCTTATACCTTCCAACATAAAACCTAATCGCTAAACTCCAAGCTATAAAAACCCTAAAACAATCATTTGAGCCCCACTTAACATCATTTACACTAAGAATTAGGTTCACATTGCTAAATTGGCCCAAATCACACCATTAATTACCCTAATTGACTAATTCACTCATTTTATGATGACATGGGGGATAATCAAACCCAAAAACATATTTTCTTCATAAATAGGTTTAAACAACTCAAATTATCCTCAATTACATTCACGGTTGGACCCTAAACCTTAAACCCTATACCCTAAACCTTAAACCCTAAGACCTAAACCCTAAAAATAAACCCTATAACTCGAACCTAAACCCTAATACCTAAACCCTAAGCCATAGAAACTATAAACCATAAATTTTAAACTCTTAAAACCTTAAACTAATAATTTGAGACCCAATTACAATCATTTAGACAAATAATTAGTTTTATATGGATAAATTTGGTCTAAATTGTAGCATTAATTTCCCTAATTGACTAAATCACTCAATATGTGATGACATGGGGGCTAATTAAACCCAAAAACACATTCTCTACTCACAAATAGGTTTAATGAACTCAAGTTACCATCAATTGCCTTCACGATTGGACCTTAAACCCTCCACCCATACCCTAAACTTTAAACCCTAAGCCCTAAACCATAAAACCTACACCTTAAGCCCTAGAAACCCTAAACCATAAACTCTTAAAACACTAAACCAATCATTTGACCCCCAATTACCATTATTTAGACTAATAATTAGTTTCACATGGATAAATGTGGCCCAAATCACACCACTAACTATCCTAATTGACTAATTTTATTAATTTATGATGACATGAGCGGTAAGAAAACCTAAAAACACATTATGTGCTCGTAGATAGGTTCAATAAACTCAAATTATCCTCAATTGCCTTTGTACTTGGGAATTAAACCCTACACCCTATACCCCAAACCTATAACCCTAATTCCTAAACCATAAACCATAAAAATTATATCCTAAATTATAAATCCCTAGCCCTAAACCCTAATCCTTAATCCTTAAACCCTATAACCTATACCTTAAACCTTAAACTCTAATCCTTAAACCCTAATCCCTAAAAACCCTAAAAACTAAATAATAAATTCCTAAAACCCTAAACCAATCATTTGATACCTAATTGCCAACATTTAGACTAAGAATTCAAATTATAGGGATAAATTTGGCCCAAATCACACCATTAGCTAACCCAATTGACTGTTAGAGTATGATTCTCATGTTTGTCAGGTGCATTATTTAGCACTATTTAGCACTATTTATGGTTTTATCCCACATTGGTTAGATTAGCTAGGTTTCAATTTTTACTTGCCTATATAATTAAGTGATTTTCATTAGCTTATCATTCATATTCTCATAATTAGAATATATATTTGGCTTTACTTTGTGATGCATTCCATTTGTCTACAACTATTGTGATGTTCTTGTTAAGAACTCTTCTGATCTTAGCCTCATGGAATGTTTTTACCATTCCTAACATGGTACCAGATCCTTGAAGAAGTTCCAACCATCCTTAGGTTGTAAATTCAAATATAAGATCTTCATGCCTCTTGTAGATTTTTTGAAGTTTTTTTGAAAATTTTGAAGTTTTTCATTATTTTGAGGCAATGAAAGAGAATAAACTAGGCACTAGATTTATTTATTTATTTTAGATCTAGCCTTAGCACTTTTATTTTGATTCTAAGATCTAATCTATTGCATTTTTTTCTAAAGAGAAGCTTGGCATCATAATATTTGTTTTTAGCATTAAGATCTAGTTTTGGCATAGACTTTCTTGAGATCTAATTAAGAAATTTGCTCTATTATTTGAGTGGCCATTAAGAATGTTGTTGGATTTGCCATTAGCACTTTGTTTTAGAGTTTGTTTTTTATTAAAAAAAGGGAGTTGAAATCTACAAAGTTATAAGCCTTCCATCGTAAAAGACATAATTCCAATGCCACCACTTCTGTAAATTTATGTCTATGCTTCCAATGCCTCCTACTACAAGTTTTTTATTTAACTTTATTCTTACCTTGGCATCAAGTTTTTTAGAACTACTAGGCATCGTAAAAAAAGAGTAACAAATATTATCTTTGGCATCATTCTCCAAATTGGGATTTTTTCCTAGTATATGGCACTGCCCTTTTTTTTGTCCTATATGACATTTTAAGATTCATGTGGGAGAGAAGAAGCATTTCTATTTGGGGTGGAAGGAGCTCTGCATTGTTCTCTAAAGATAGGCATTGACATTTCCACTCAGATCTAGTACGTTGGAGTTTATTTAGAATAATAGATCTAATATTTGTTTGAGGTGACCCTCCTGGAGTTTGTTTGTTTTTAGATCTAGATGCCAATGCCATATTGCTAAAGAGGCATCCTTATTTTTTATAAGAGATGAAAATTCCTCATATGATCTTGATATTGCAGACTTGCATTGAGTTTGGTACTGCATTGGATGTGTCTAGGAGAGCAGATTGACACTAGAAAAGGAGAGAAATATGATCTTTCCTTGCAAGATTTCATCAAATTTGTCATTGGATCCTTTGGAAGGTTCCAGATATCATTATTTTCACATGGAGTCTTTCTTTTCTAGCAAGTTTTGACTTGGATCTACTTTTGGAGCCCATAAAAAATTATATCCACCTTCCTCTCTTTTCAAAGCTATAAAAACTTTATTTTTTGTGTAAAACATTGTATTTTTTTGCTTAAAGAGAGAATAAAACTTAATTTCACACTTATTGAGGTAACCTGGAGAAAAAATTCACTTCTATTGATTTTTCTAAGTCCATGGTGAAATTTAGATTCTAACGAGTGGTTGCACACCTATATTCTTTTCTGATTTGGCCTCTAAAATTAAATCACAATTTTTTTAAATTATTTTTGACACATTTTACAGCAAATCAAAACACCCATAACTTTTGGATGATAACTCATATTTGAGTTATATTTTTTTTCAAAATTGCATGTTTTTCAATTATCCGGTGGGAGGGGAAGGTGGGGGGAGGTCATATAATACATCTTTTGGGGGGTTGTCTCGATGATGATTTTTATGCGCCCATTGTATTATTTATAATATTGGTGATTGGTTGACATGGAATCTACATTTGGCATTGATCATTGTGAGTCTTTAACAACACACAATTACCACACATGGTGACCTACAATAGAGACAATTATTAAGTGCAAAGGATTATGGTCCCTAATGAATGAAACAAAACCATAGTTCATAAGGGAATATGAAAAAAAATTAGCATCAGTATAATTTTGAATAACTTATGGATTTAAATAGGAGTTATGTGAGTGATACTCTTCTATTTCACTTTGATGGGTGTGACACTCCATTTAAAATCTGGACTAAGTTACAAGGCTTGTTCAGGAAGGCAGACCACTTGCAAGCTATATAACTTGAAGTAGATCTCACTTCACTACATCCAAATGACTTTGATTCTATTGTAGATTATCTCATAAATTTCAATCATTTATTTACATATCTTAAGGGGAGTGGTCAAGATAAAAAGGATGAAGAGTATGTCTACTTAATATTGTCTAAGTTGAGTGGCCCTTTCTAAATCTTTGCATCTACTTTTTTATCTATTATAGATACCTTAGGTACTACATTTCAAATGCTTGGTCTTGAGTTATTTTGTGAGAGAATCAGTAGGGAGGAATCCGAATTGTCTCACCTTGAGTCTTCCACTTCACATAAAGGATTAGTGGCATCACATCCTAAGTCTAAAGGAAAATCTAGGATTAAAAATAAAAAACTCCTCCTCCACCTCAAAATGCATCTAATACCCCCAAGACCAATGCACCTAAGCCCAAAAACACTTCTACATCTGAACCCAAACCATATTCCAAACCCAAGTATAAGTCTAACCTATCTAGCTCATATTGTGGGGGGACTAGTCATGAATGTGATCTAGGAATTTGACTCAAGAGAGAATGGTTAGTATGGTGTTAGTTCCAAAATGAAAACAAAACAAAATAAACACACTAATAACATAACATCTATAGGCCTAGACACTAGGGAGATCTTAGTTAACAAAAGAAAATGACAAACACAACTAGAAAGCAAGGATTGAAAACACAATAATTCCTTCACCTTCCTTGTATGCTCCAAATGCCTTTATAGTGGTGGCTTGCTTGACTTGTGCTCATGAATTCCTTGGCAATGGAAGATTGGCTACCTCCATCTCTCCTTGGCACCTTTGGCTTGTGGCTTGTCTTGGTTTGGAATTAATTTGGCATGGTAACACTAGTTTCATGAAGCTTTTAGAACCATTTTAGCATTATAACTTTGCATAATCAATATTTTTTTTTGATGTAGTGAGGCCTCCTATTTATAGATTTTTACAAATGTCTAGAATCAACCTAAACCATCCATCCTGAGAATGAGATGTGTGGTTTAAGATTAATTCAATTTTTAGAATTAAGTTTGTAATTATACTCATCATGACATTAGAAGAAGGGGTAATTAATAGGTATTGATGGCATCATGGAAGGCATTAATAAGGCATGGAGAGCATGAATCCTGATATTTGTGGCATTTATGGCCTAGGTATGTCTTCCCAAGAAATCAGGTCACCTAATCATGCAGATATTCAACATTCATTTTGAAAACAAATTATTCAACAAGTTTCCATGGAATTATTAATTATGCCTTAATTTGGGTTAATTATGTCTTAAGCGTGATTAAGTACTTTGTGCACAAATTATCCAAACTAATCTGAATGCCTTGTTATTGGTAAAAAAATATGACTAAATTAGAATTAGAAGTCAATGTCAGATGTCTTAGAACCATATTCCCATTTAGGATGTTACCAAAAAAATTAATGAAGGCACATGTTGCAAGCAAGAGATTTGATAGGAAAGAGCAATCCAGAGCACCCAGGTTCAAATTTGGCATTTTGACTAGGAATGATCTAATCAAAGTTAGCTGGCCCATAAACTTAATTGCCCTATTTAGGGATACCCTGGTCAAAATTAGCACTCAAATATGTTAGTTTCACATCATTTAGCATGTTTTAGTGTTTTTAGGCTAAATTATGTGTTTTAAGTGGAAATTAGCCAAAAGTATGGTTGGAGGTTATTGGTGGCCAGATTTAGATGTCTACAATGAAGAGTCTAGGTGTTTCTAGAGAATTCAAGCCTTAGAGGATGTCATTAGGAAATAAAAGATCTCCATATCCTCTCCTTCTCATCTCATGAGCAGGGGAAAGCACTTAATTTTTTTAGAAGATCATCATTACCTATTTTTGATAGTTGGATTATAGATTCTGGTGCTTTACATGATCTGACTTCTTCCAAAGAGTCCTTTTCATCTCTTAGTGTAGACACCGAAATCGTGTCTACCCCTTGGTCCTTTTTCTCCCCTTAGTCCACTTAACCACACCTAACCCATGTCTTATTAATTTGAAATAATTATCTTATTTTAAGTTAATAATTCTCTCTCCTTGCCACCTCCCCACCCTAGGATGCCCTTCCTTGGATCCCCCCATTTATGACCTATTCCTCATCCTCACACCCATTAAATCACCTTCGACCGTTTCTCTCCCCGACACTTCAACCTGGCAGTTGGGAAAATAGACAAAAGGCTATTTTTAGCTTTTTTCTTGCCTTCCATCTACCGACATCGGTCACCTGTCGATCGACGTCGGTGATATTGCCGGCGTCGATTGCCTTCATAACGGTTTTCTACGTCCGTTATCCTCCCTTTGCCCCAGCTCTTCATTTGACTAAAAAAATCAAACAACTAATCAATCAATCGGCCAATCTTTCAACCAGACCTCTCACTCTCTCTCTCTCTCTGGCACATAGCAAGCTACAACAACAGGTACTCTGCATCAGCCTCTCCACTAGCAACAAGGCCTTCACACCAGCAATAGGAACAACCAGTCTGTGACATTCCTTCTCCAGCAAGTATGAGGTAAGTATTTGCTACTATTTTCATTTCAGTATCTTCTTTTTAATCTATCTATTATTTAGCTAGACTAGACTTGACTCCCTCCCAGAAAGGCAGAGAGGCCTTCCCATATCTGTATCACCACTATCTCCCTCTCCAAATAATATTCTCTATCCAACCAACCCAGCACAAGCCATCAGAGTCCTACAGACCCTCTCAAGTCCATTCTGAACAGAGTCCCAGACACCCCAAGCCTTCTCAGACCTGTCCACAGACTATAAACCCATCTAGACCTGACCAGACCCCGTCCAAGACTATTGCCCTGACTGGCATCAATCGCAGAGACCATTGCCCCCACCGACGTTAGTAGCCTAACCGACATCGGCACACTTGACCAATCGATGCCGACAGCCTAACCGACGTCGGCAACTGTAACCAAACCAACAGCAGCATTCAGGTAAGCATTTGCTTCCATTTCTCTTTCATTCTTTGATCATTTTAGTCTTTTATTATTTTGCTCTTTATCAGACATTATCTTTTATCAAAAGTGGGTTGTCATCCCTCAAGGAAGTCTTTGTACTTCTGGGATCAAGCTCTTGCTTGGCAGCCCACCATATGTCCATCTAACACCTTCTTTGTTTAAGTCTATCTCTTCTACATGTGTCTTCCTCCATAGCCAAAGAGGAGTCCCTACGTCATCTGGATAATGGTGTGTAAAACTCTATTTGGGTATCTTCTAACCCTAGACCATTCTCTTAGTTTCTTATTCTTCTTTTGAATGTGAAAGCGAAAATCGATAGAAACATTCTGGCACGCCCGGTGGGACATAGGTCCTTCCTTGGGTTCTTTCTTCCTTTTCATATAGGTGCATTAGGTTTCTCCCTTTTCACCTCTTTCTTCTCTTCTAAACGACATCATTAGCGGGACTAAAAAGAACTTTTCTTTCTTTTCTTGCATTCTAGACTAGTCAAAAATCATATTCTTGAACCCTTTCTCAACTTGTCTTCACAACAAACTTCACATTTCGACTTGGGCTTAAAATACATTGCATCTTCATTTCTGCTTGCTTGCATCTCTTAGTCCACACCTAGTAATTAATAACCACATCATGAATTAACCGTATTCCACTTTATGTTACACGACCAAACCACTTGCACAAAACAAACATCTTAACTTACCTGAGACAAAGCCCGACTGGGATTTCATCACCCAGTGGATACCTTACTCTTCCCGGTGATCCTACTTGGATTTCATCACCAAGGGGAAATCCCACTCTATTCTCTGGTAGAGTCTAATCTATAGGGGAAGTATATACTGGCTAAGCGAACGTAGCTTATCACTGGGTTCGTGCAGTGAGGGGAGCTTGCTCCATAGCACCAGGCCAAGTATGGAACCTAACACAGACTTTTGAGCACCAAAACAAACCTGAAACCAGCCTTAGTCTATTTCTTCTAGGACTCATCTCAACAGCCAACTTCTCAAACACTCTTCTAAGGCATAAGCCAACAAGATTCTAAAAGTTTATTTCTAGGAATTGAATGCTTAGGGCTTGCTTGTCTTCTTCTTTTCTGTTCTTATCTGGTTGTTTGAGCTAGTGAGGACATATTTTCTTGTCAACTTGTGTCTTTCAATTTTATGGCACAACCTCCTTCAACCTTGACATCAATCCCTATGACATACTACCAATACGTTGCACCTATACAAGCGCAACCAAGTATGTCATATGCCCCACTGACCATCATCCAAGCACCTTACAATCTAGGGGGTGCCTCTCCTGCCAATCCATTAGCAGATCTCATCAAAATACTGATGGACAAAATGTCTAGTCTTGAAGCCTATATTTTTGGTTCACGCAATGACCTCTCATATGAGCAAATTTGCAACGAACCCATTCATCCTTCCGTCCCAATCTGACATTATCCTAGCCAGTGGGAACTTCCTAAATTTACTCATTTCTAGAGTAAGGAAGACCCACAACTGCATCTACGAGCATTTCAACATGCTTGCTATCTCATAGCACATGATGATGCATTGTTGTTACGCACCTTCCCCATGTCGCTTTCTAGCCCCGCCCTTGATTGGTATAGCTCTCTTACCAGTCACTCCCTCTTTTCATTCACTCAACTCGCCCAATTATTCCTTGACCACTTTTCTATCAACATAACCAAAAACATCTCCATCACAGACCCCTACTCTATCAGGCAGTTTGATGGTGAATCAATAACTGATTTTATCGCCCGTTGGAGAGGCTTGATTAACCAACTCCCCTTCTCTTTGCCTCAACTTGAGCTTATCGAGCTCTTTTCACGAGCATGTGCCACCCACATCTCATCCACCTTGCGGGTTTAGATGTTCCACACTTTTGATGAAGCTTTTACCATGGCCTGAAAGCTTGAACTCCACACCATTGAAGAAGATAGGATCAGATTGCGTACTACCCACGCAGAAGCCGATGACCCTTCTTCTTTCAGACCTTCTTCTGCCAATCCTAAGTCAAAAGGAATGGCCAACACTGTGGTCGTTGGATCACCATCTTCAACAACAACTGACCAATCTCAACCTTTCACATCTCACAGCATCACAAAACAATTCCTACAACGGTACATACAGCGTAACTGCACTCCAATTGAAGAATCATACGCTTTCGTGTTGGAAAAACAAGACCATAATGTGCACACTATCAATAATGTCTCTTCTCTTATCCCTGACCAACCTCCTTTACAGGTGGAAGACTCCTCTTCCCTTATTTGTCCATCACAGGGGGAAGATCCTTCTACTCCTGTTAGTTCTCTAATGACCTCTCTTATATTGGAGGATGCCTTGACCATGACTACGCCGCTAGCCCTGCCTTCATCTTTCCTCCTACCACTGGAGGACCTTACCTTGCCTACTCCTCAACCACAAGTAGAAGGCACTATCATCCCTGCCCTCTACCCTCTTGAGGAGCTACACTCTCCTATCTCTTCTCTACCGAGAGAAGACCCTGTCTCTTCACCCATTTCAATCTAGAAAGACCTAGTGACGGTCTTCCCTTGTCTTTTACTTGAGATCACTACATCTCACTCATCTCCGTCCACATCTGAGCCCAAACCTACGCAGGCATCCACCATGCCAAAAGAGATTAAATCTCTCGGTGTTCGCCCCATCTCTAACCTTGCCTCTCACAATAGTGGCCCTCAACCCAAATCGAAGAAGGCTACTAAACCACATCAGAGAGTTCCTCCCCCGCCTTAATCATTGCCCTCTATTTTGGGCCCGCATCCATCCACCTTAATAGGAGTGCTTCCTACTCCTATACCTCACAGAGGCAAGTCACCTCCATCATCCCTTCAACCCATCAGACATAAAACTCCTCCAAACCATAGACCAATGCCTTTCAAACCAAAGTCATCAACCCCCACTACAACAAAACATCCAGACCCATTGGTAGGCTCTTATGCTTTGTTGTTGCGGCAATTGTTGCAGTCCTCTCACCTTAGTCTTCCACCTCTTAAACTACACCAATCTCTCAGACCAAAACCACCCTGGTTTGATGACACTACAGTTTGTGCATATTATCGCACGCCTGGGCATGAAACTGAGCATTGTTGTGCCCTCAAGGTTGTCATTCACTGATACTTGGTGAAAGACACCCTTCTTCTTGACCATATTGTCAACAAACCTTTAACATTGTCACACTCGTCAACTCTCGGATCAAAACCACCTTGGTTCGACAACACTAAATTTTATCACTATCATCACACATCGGGACATGACACTGAGCGTTGTTGCACTCTTAAAGCGGTCACTCGTCAACACTAGAAAAAGGATACCCTTCCCATCAAGGATCCTCCTGACCTCCCCTTCGACAAATCTTTGACATCATCACATGCCTCGCATACATTATCACCTAAATTGGGATCTCCACACAAGACTATGGTCCCTCCATTGCCTTTAACCCCCTTATTAGAAATCAACACAGTCAATCTAACCACCAGTTTATCAACCCAAAAGGATAAAGGGAAAAGACATATTTCTATCCCTTGCACATCCCCTTTCGACCCAACCTCGACCAAGCATCGACTAGTCTCGACCAAGCCTCAATCGACCTTGACCAATCTGTTCAACATTATCCCTAAGCGACTGGGGGAATTCAACCTTATCCAGACCTCAACCAAACATTCACTCAATCCTCAACCAAACCTCAACCAACCATCGACCGTGACATCGACCATAACCTCAACAAGACCTCGACCAAACATAGTCCAGATATCAAACAAACTTTTTAATCAACCCAACATCGACCAATCAATCGACCAAACATTTTAAACCCAGCATCAACCAATACGTAACCAATATGGAGAGAAGTAAACAAGGCACATTTTCTCCACATTGGCTCGGACCTTTTATCATCACACACAAGCATGGACCAGGGACTTATCAGAACTTGGGCCCCCCTTTTATGTCTTGCGTCTGTGACCATTCTTTTGTTAGTCAAGTACTCGTCCACTTGACATTCGACTTGAGCTCGTCCCTTGAGCAATCCCCGTCCTCTTAGTCCTAATTCCTTTCAACCCTATTCCTCTTAATAAATCCTCTATAACCCTTTTATACAGTATGGATGCTTTGTCCTAATAAAAGGGAGCCCTTGAACTTCTATAGTCTTGTCCATGACTCAAATTTCTATCAAAAATAAATCAAGATGTCAAAATATCCAAGGTCACAATATCAAAATCAAATCAAAAAGGCAGACTGCTCCCTCGAAGGATAGTTGTACTATCATTGCTATAGCTAAATAGACTGCTCCCTCGAAGGACAGCTATTCAAAAGCCCTATATAAAAGCAAAAATCTAGACCACTCCCTCGAAGGATGGCTATGACTAAATCTTATAATAAACAACACTATCTTAGAAGATTCCCACATCGATCAGCTTCACAAATGACCACCAAGAAAAATGACATCTCTCTATAGGCTTCCCGCATTGATCAGTCTGCACAAAAAAAAAAAAAAAAAATGGGTCATGGACTTGGCTTGTAGTTGTCTCAGGGTCTCCCATAAAAAGGGGCAAGGTTATCTCTACTCTTAAAATGGGTTACCCTATCTCCTCCTATCCTAACACCTGCTCAATGGATTTCGAGCTCACTTTAATGTCAAAGTGATTCGATTACCGCTCTAACACAACATCTGGTCCATGGCATAATGCATGAATGGGGCTCTTAGTTCTAAACATCCCCTATCTATGATGTCCTTCTGGTCCTTGTCAATGAAAGTGTGATCATGCCTTTCACTTCCTTTGCACTTTGGTCACACTCTATTATTTGTCAAATCAGCTCAACTCTCTTTTTAGACCCCTCACCTAACCCATTCACACTAGTTTCTATGGACACCAATACACATGGGAACTATGGACTACTCAATTTATGTCCAGCATAAACCAATACTTGTTGGCGCATAAACAGACCTATTTCATTTTTAGCATATGTCTATCACCTAATATGGACACTCGCTAGGGGTGAAAAACATTGACCTTTTCTTCATTCTTTCAAGCATGTCCTCTCAGACATATGGATGTGCTAGACTATTCCCCTAATCAAGACCAACTCTCGACCACTTTGTCTCCTAGTCTGAACTACATTGGTCTGAGGCCCCTTCTAATTTGGGCTATGTAGGCAGCACCCAGATGACACGACTATCTTTTGGGGTTAGCTCGACCACCCTCGTTTATTCATCTACCCGATGGACAAACCTCTTTTTTCTTCTAACCTATGACTCGACCTAGACCACAAGCAATCAGTCATTTCGACCATTTTCCTCCCTTTGTGGGAGAACTACATTGGCCTGAGGCCCTTAGAATGAGGGCTATGTAGGCAGCACTCAGTTGACATGGGGTCTTCTGGGGTTAGCTCGACCATCCTCTTCATCACTTTCTCCCATCTCATTCGCTCGTCACCTATCAATCATAGCACAGTCAATCACCAATTCTCATAATCATTAGCATACTCTCATTTTCATCATAACATCATAAGTCATTAGTCATAAATATCATCCATCATAAATCATTAAACATTCACATCATATAATCTGTAAGTTAAACATTTAAACATCTATCACATTAAAATCTAATCTAAAATCATCATATAACCACATCATTATCATAACATCATCATTAGTCATCATCATCATTATCATAGCATCATCACATTCATTATCATCATAGCATCATAAACATAAAACATCATATCCACATCATCACATCAATCAAAATGCACTAACAATAAACACATCCATAATACCATTTTTCCATAAACATATGTCACTGAATCAACATCATCATCATATATATCAAAAAAAAATTACACAATAAGACACAATCTGTGTCTGTCTCTCTCTCTCATATAATACATCTCTCATCTTCGACTCGCAGGCTGGTATATACATCAATAAATAAATCATCTCAAAATAGGGCCTCATGGCTGTGGTTGTGGTAGTGGAGCTGACAGCCTGGACGACACTATATCATCTCCGCTCTCAGATCTGTGCCATCTGCATGCACCTAAAGTCATCACTCGCGATGCAGACCTCTGTCGGCTCTACTCAGCTCTCATCTCTGAGAATCATTGTATCTGAGGGTACTCTAAAATGACCCCCTCATAATATGTGATCTCCTCCACCATAGTCCTATACCTAGAATATGGCACAGTCTACGGTGGCCCCATCAGACCTACTGCCGCACCCTGCCCTGTCCCTTACGGCTGTGAAATAGTCAACTGTACCAACGCTGATGGTCCTACCCCCTGTGAAAATGCCGCCTACTGCGATGGCTACTGTAGTGGGCCTAGCCCTCTAAAAACATGTCCTACCATTGCCTGTGCTTGGGCTGTGGCTAGCTATCCCTATAATACCGTGATCTACCCTGTCAAAAAGGTCACCTACCTTGTCACCCCTGCCAGCTTCCCCTGCAAAACCATGACCTACCCTGTTAAAATGGTCACCTGGGCCTACGCTACATCCCTCTCCTAGATCACAGCCTCTCTCTCCTATCACGCTGTGTCCCTCTCCTTGCAGGCTATATCCCACTCCCTAGTCACAACCTACAGATTTGGCTGTGGCCCTACCTGTATACCTATGTATCGACCTGTCCACCATGCTGTATAAGCCTCTATACAACCTGGGTCGGCCACCCCAGGTCCTACCAGCAACTCCTCAAAATCTAGCCCCTCTGTATCCTCTAGAAGTGGGAGTGGTGCCTCAATGTCATCCCACCTATACTGTGGGAATGTGGGAGGTACATCCTATTACAGCCTGTACTGGCACCGCACTCTCTCTATGGGTATCCACTCGAGCTCGCCAACTCACCTGCCTCTGACCCATCTCAAGCTCTGGGCCTCGACCATCTACTCTGCTTAGTCTCAGAATGCTGGATACCCCAAGTATGGTCTCTAGATGATGTCCACTAGGATCAGGGCCTCCAGTACCCCTCTATAGTAGTCAATGTCTCTGACCACCCTATTTACTCACATTTGCACCATCACCTCTCGCCATCACCTGAATCTAACCCTAAAGCTGGCCTAAATAGCCACTGAGAGGCTGAGAGGATGCATGACCACGATGTGCTCGTAAGCCCAGTAGTGTAGTAGGTGGCCAACATATAGGCTATACCATCACCACTGGCTAATGCCCCATAGCTCCCTATAGACCTGGGCCAAAAATACTGGTGCCTAGGCAAACACCGTCTCCTACTCTAACATCTCTATCAAAAACCCAATCATGGCGACTGAGAATCTACCTCCCTCCACATCTGACAGTGCGTACACTATGATCCCGATCATCATCAAGACCGCCAACTGATGTGCCTCCTCATCCACTGTGTATAGCGGCTCATATGCAAAACTCGCTGAGTGGTAGCTCGTCTCTATGATGTGCTCCCCAAATAGTGTCACCATATGTATGTCATGCACCTCTCTCAAGCACGCATATATGTCTGCTTCGTGTACCGATAGCTACAAAATCTGGTACACGTCCTCGACCATCACTGTGAGCTCCCTTGTAGGTAGGTGGAAGGTGTTGGTGGCATGGTCCCACCACTCGATTAGTGCCACCATGAGACTCATGTCTCGTGCCACCCTACAGTAGCGCCTCAATCCACCTAGTCCAACTGCGGCCATGTGACCCCACTCCTTAATGGTCACGCCTCCATGTATCCATGTCAACAGAGTCAGGAGGTGATCCCGTAGCATTAGCGTCTGTCTCACCTACAATCAAAACCAAGTTAATCTCATGCTTGTCATTTTTATTCTATTCCTATTTTGACCAACCTATTTAACCCTCTACTCCTAACCCGATCCCTGGGAAGCCCTTGGCATGGCTCTGGCCCTTCGACTTCACCTTTTTTTTCTCACCCCTTTCGACTAGATAGCCACTGACATCAGTTTACATGCCAGTGATGACACTCAACTAACCGACATCGATCACTTAGTGATCGACGTCGATCACTGGTCAATCAACACCAGTTGTTGGTCGGCCGATGTCGACAAAGACTGCCGACGTCAGTGACTGGTTCAGCCTGAGGGCTAAACAAGGTGAGCCCTAAATTTAGGGCTTCCCCATTTTTGCCTCCCCTACCCTCTAAAACCCTCCTAAATTGTTCCTAACCTATCCTAGACCCTCTACCCACCCTCCTAGCTACCCTCCCCCCTCTTTTTTTACCTATAATAACTAAAAATTCAAAAATAAATCAAAACCAAAAACTTCACCAAATCGGGTTCAGGACCCTCCTACCTCATCTCGGCATCGCTGGTGGGGTGGCATAATGGGTACCGCTAGTGATGGACCTCCCTCAGCTCCTTTGCTGCCCTCTACCATCTCTTCTAAGCCAATGTCTCTATATGCTTTCCCTGGCCCACACACGCTTTTGTAGCCTCTAATCTCTCCAATGTGCTCTCTCTCTCCACCAATCACACTTTGCCACCTCACACTACTAATCTACTCACAATCAATCACTCTCACTTCTTAAAATCTAGAGCACCTTTGTTCTTTCAATCAAATAATAGCAAATGACTTTTGGTGGGCCACCAATCTGGTTTTGTCAGATTTGGTAGGCCGCCAACGTCGACATTGGCGTGCCCTAGGGTGCCGACGTCAGCCAATTTGTGCCGACATCGGTCCCTTTTTGCCACCAACATCGGTTTTATCACTGACGTCGGTGGTCTTCAGACCTCTTTTTTCATCCCATTGCCCCAACATCATGCCCCTAATCAGTCAGTTCTCCAAACCAAGTGATCTTAGCCCCCTAGGGCACCCTTGAGATCAATTTTTGCCTTCATCCCTCGACCACCAGACCATGGAGATCATGCCTATCTCTTCAGACCCCGACCATTTTTGAGACAACTCTGTCTTGGTTTTGTTTTCACACATGCTACCTCACGACTCGATAGGAGAATTTTTTGTAGACCATATTTTTGGCTCTCACAAGTATAGGATCGCACGCCAGTTGATCCCCACTACTTGTGACATTTTCATGTTTCTAGGAGCACTTCCTGAGCCTAGGATACTTGGAGCACGATGACCATTTGGAGCTACAGCTTAGATTGAATAACCCGATCAGCTACGACTAATGTTGGGGCCCGATTATTTCAATTTTGGCACTCCTCGACCTTTGCCTGTGATAATTTGACCTGCCTATCTTGTGAAGTGGTATGCATGTAATCACAACTATTGCAGTATTTACACTCACTCTTCATCCTTCTCCATCCACCTTTTGTCAAATTGGCACCTGACATCAGGTTCCCTTCCCTCGACTCCCACTTTGAGGGGGAATACCTCACCCATACCTCGGGGCAATTAACCTTATCCCACACCTAGGGCAACCAACTCTTGTTTTTGTCTTGCAGTTTGCCAAGAACAACCAAGACAAAAAGGAGAAAATGTAGACACCGAAATCATGTCTACCCCTTGGTCCTTTTTCTCCCCTTGGTCCACTTAACCACACCTAACCCATGTCTTATTAATTTGAAATAATTATCTTATTTTAAGTTAATAATTCTCTCTCCTTGCCACCTCCCTACCCTAGGATGCCCTTCCTTGGATCCCCCCATTTATGACCTATTCCTCATCCTCGCACCCATTAAATCACCTTCGACCGTTTCTCTCCCCAACACTTCAACCCGGCAGTTGGGAAAATGGACAAAAGGCTATTTTTAGCCTTTTTCCTACCTTCCAGCCATCGACATCAGTCACCTGTCGACCGACATTGACAATATTGCCGGCGTCAGTTGCCTTCATAATGGTTTTCTGCATCTGTTATCCTCCCTTCACCTCGGCTCTTCATTCGACTAAAAAAATCAGACAACTGATCAATCAATCAGCCAATCTTTCAACCAGACCTCTCACTCTCTCTCTCTCTCTCTGGCACATAGCAAGCTACAACAATAGGTACTCTGCATCAGCCTCTCCACCAGCAACAAGGCCTTCACACCAGCAACAGGGACAACCAGTCTGTGACATTCCTTCTCTAGCAGGTATGAGGTAAGTATTTGCTATTATTTTCATTTTAGTATCTTCTTTTTAATCTATCTATTATTCAGCCAGACCAGACTTGACTCCCTCCCAAAAAGGCAGAGAGGCCTTCTCATATCTGTATCACCACTATCTCCCTCTCCAGACAATATTCTCTATCTAACCAACCCAGCACAAGCCATCAGAGTCTTACAGACCCTCTCAATTCCATTTTGAATAGAGTCCTAGACACCCCATGCCTTCTCAAACCTATCCATAGACTATAAACCCATCCAGACCTGACCAGACCCCATCCAAGACTATTTCCCCGACCGGCATCGATCGCAGAGACCATTGCCCACACCAACGTTGGTAGCCTAACCGACGTCGGCACACTTGACCAACTGACACCGGTAGCCTAACCGATGTCGACAACTGTAACCAGACCGACAGTAGAATTCAGGTAAGCATTTGCTTCCATTTCTCTTTCATTCTTTGATCATTTTAGTCTTTTATTATTCTGCTCTTTATCAGACATTATCTTTTATCAAAAGTGGGTTGGCATCCCTCAAGGAAGTCTTTGTACTTTTGGGATCAAGCTCTTGCTTGGCAGCCCACCATATGTCCATCTAACGCCTTCTTTGTTTAAGTCTATCTCTTCTACAAGTGTCTTCCTCCATAGCCAAAGAGGAGTCCCTACGTCGTCTGGATAACGGTGCGCAAAACTCTATTCAGGTATCTTCTAACCCTAGACCATTCTCTTAGTTTCTTATTCTTCTTTTGAATTTGAAAGCGAAAATCGATAGAAACACTTAGTTTGAGTTACACTTCCAACATTGAGGTTGGTGATTCTTCCTTTATTTTTGTTAAGGGGAAGAGTGATATATAGTTAGATGGTGACTACATCAATGATGCACTATACGTTCCAAACATTTCTACTAATCTACTTTGAGTGTATTAGATTTGTCATTTTGGTCAGGGCAAGACTATGACTTTCACATCATAGGGTGCTAAATTTTGAACTTTATTATAGCCACACACACTCATTTCATAGGGTATTTTTGATAATAGTTCTCAACTTTACTATTTTCAAGGTTTTGATGATACTCCTCCTCTAGGTACATGTTTAGTTTTTCATGCAGATTCTGAGAGTCAACTTTGACATGAGAGATTTAGATACTTGAACTACAAATATTTGAAGGAGTTGAGCACTAACATCATGGTAGAGGGTCTTCCTATAGTTTCATGTCTTGATGGAGTTTGCCTTGATTGTGCATCAGGGAAATAACACCACAATACATTTCCTAAGGGGATGTCCATGAGAGCTTCTTCACCA
Source organism: Torreya grandis (assembly GCA_037957365.1). Classification (NCBI taxonomy): domain Eukaryota; kingdom Viridiplantae; phylum Streptophyta; class Pinopsida; order Cupressales; family Taxaceae; genus Torreya; species Torreya grandis. Next base: position 61,875 of record JARHVA010007191.1, read on the forward strand.
CTTGAGCTTATACACAATGATTTGAGTGTCTTTCCTACTCCTTTCAATGGAGCTAAGCATGCACTTACCTTCATTGACAATTTATCAAGGTGTACTTGGGTTTACTTTCTAAAGTACAAGAGTGATGCCTTTGCTAACTTCAAATTCTTTAAGGCTTTGATTTAGAAATAGTCATCAAGTTGCATCAAGAAGCTTCATAAAAATAATGAAGGGTACTACTTCATTCAAGATTTCACTAATTTTTTAACATCCCATGGTATTGTTCACTAGCATTATATTGCACATACTCCATAACAGAATGGATAAGTAAAAAGGAAGAACCAAACTTTGAAGGAGATGGCTAATTTCATGATGCATTCATGGGGTTTACCTCCTATCTATTAGGCAAAGGCAGTTAGTTATGAGAAGTATATTTAGAACTATACACCACATTGAGCATTTGAGTATATTATTCTAAAAGAGGCTTGGTCTTGATCCAAGCCTAATGTCTCATTTTTTTTAGTCTTTGGTAGCCTTTCCTGGGCATTTGTACCAAAGAAGAAAAGGAAAGCATTAGATAAGAAGAGAAAATCTTTGGTCTTTGTAGGTTATTTCGAGGACATGAGAGCTTATCATCTTTTAGAAATTGATACTCGTGATTTTCATATTTAAACACATGTATATTTTGATGAGCATTTCACATCTCATGACTCTTCATCTTCTTCCATGTCTTATTCTTCTTCTTTCCATGATTCACCTCCTCTCAAGGATTCATTAATTGAGGATCTAGTTTAGGAGATTCTTGGGGAGGCTATAGAGGATGAGGATCTTATTACCATTGATGTTACCACTATGCCTAGGTGGGATCATACTATAGTTGATGAGTTAGCACCATTCATATAGGATATTCTACATACTCAGCATTATCATGCACATTATACAAGTACTATAATTTTGTGTTAAGCATTCTATGGGGATCTATAGTCTTTTTCATAGGCTCATGGGATACAGGAGTGGGATGATGCGATGATAGATGAATATTCTGCATTGATGAATAATCACACTTGGTATTTGGTCACTCTTCCTAAGGGAAGGAATTTAGTCAGGGGTAAATGGATCTACCACACCAAGTATGCAGTTGATGGGTCTATTGACAAGTATAAGGCACATCTTATTGCAAAGGGATTCTCATAAGTTGAAGGTATTAACTACTCTAAGACTTTTGCACCTAATTCCAAGATAGATTGTGCTCTCCTTGTACTTTCTCTTGATGCATCAAGGGTTAACTAGTATATTAAATAGATGTTAAGAGTGATTTCTTATATGGAGACTTACATGAGGAAATTTATATGGATAAACTTGTTGTATTTTTTAATGATTCTTCTCTTATTTGTCTACTTAGGAGGTCCCTTTATGGTCTCAAAGAAGCCCTTCAAGCTTTGTATGAGATGGATTAATTTCTTCTCTCTACTAACTTTATTTACTACCACTCTAATCCCATAGTGTATATTCAATGTACTAGGGAGGACATTGTTATTCTAGTCCTTTATGTTGATGATATGCTTCTCACAGGCAGCTCCTCGTCTTAGATTCAAACTACTCAATAGGCACTTTTAGCCTAATTTTACATGATAGATCTTGTTCTTTTTCACTTTTTTGGTTTATAGATTTCACATTTAGATACAAGGATTTATTTAAGTTAGAAAAAGTACACCCTTGATCTTCTTCAGTGGTTTGGCATGGATGATTGTAATCCAAGTCCTACTCCTTTTCAGTCTAGAGTGACTCACACTACCTCTTGTACTACTTCACTTTGTGATCCTACATTATATAGGTAGATGTTTGGGAGTCTTATGTATTTGACCCATACTCCCCCTGATATTTCATTTATTGTTGGGATTATATCTAGGTTTACACATGACCCTCATGACTATCATTGGTAGGATATTAAGAAGATTTTGAGATATCTATGAGGCATTACTCATTTTTTGGATTTAAATGTACTAGGGGTTCTACTCATTTGGCTAGATACAATAATTTAGATGTGGAAGGTTCTCTTGATGATAGGCATTCTACTTCTTGCTACATATTTTGTCTTGGTTCTTCACCTATTATTTGATTGTACAAAAATTAATAGGCTATTTCACTATCATCTATAGATGCTGAGTATAGGGTAGCTATTATAGCAAGTCAATAAGTTATTTGGCTTCGTCAGTTGTTGAAAAATTTTAACTTCATGCAGGATTCATCCACTATACTTTGGTGTGACAACCAAAGCATAATTCATATATGTCACAACCTAGTTGAGCATCAGTGGACCAAGAACATTGAGGTACATATGAACTTCATTCATCAACACATTTAGGATGGAATTCTTAGCTTCGATTATATTTTAACTCAGGAGTAGGTTTTAAACATCTTCATGAAGCCTTTTGCATCACCTCATTTCCTTGAGTTGTGTGGCATACTTGGGGTTTTATAAGTTGTCCTTAGGAGGGTTCATGAGGACATGTTTAATATTCATTTCATGGATACATATTGTACATGAGTACTTTATTAGGCCTCATTGTTGGAACTCATTTTATGGATAAGCCACTTTTTTGACTTTTGTTAGGCCCTAGCTTCACTTGAGGGGGGGATGTTAGAGTATGTATTCTCATGTTTGATAGGTGTACTATTTATCACTATTTTTGTCTTTATCCCACATTGGTTAGATTAGCTAGGTTTCTTATTTTCCTTGCCTATATAAGAAAGTGATTTGTATTAGCTTATCATTCATATTCTCATAGTCTGAATATATATTTGGCTTTAATTTGTGATGCATTCCATTTGTCTATAGTTATTGTGAAGTTCTTGTTGAGAAATATTCTGATCTTGGCCTCATGGAATGTTTTTATCATTCTTAACATTGATTAATTCATTCAACCTATGATTATGTGGGGCTAAATCAATCCTAAAAATACATTTTTTGCTCATAAATAGGTTTAAGTAACTCAAATTATCCTCAATTTCCTTCATGATTGGACCCTAAACCCTAAACCCTAAACCTTAAACCATAATCCATAAACCATAAACCCTATACCCTTAATTGTAAAATCTAAGCCTTAATCCCTAGGACCTAAACCCTATACACTATATCCTAAACCTTAAATCCCAATCCCTAAACCCAAATCCATAGAAACTCAAAGCCATAAATCGTAAAGTCTTAAAACCCTAAACCAATCATTTGATCTATAATTACCATCATTTAGATTATGAATTAGGTTCATAGGGATAAATTTGGCCCTAATCACACTATTAATTTATCTAATTAACTAACTCACTCAATTTGTGATGATATGGGGGATAATAGAATCTAAAAACATATTCTCTTCTGATAGATAGGTTCAAAGAACTCAAATTATCCTCAATTACCTTCATTATTGGACCCTAAACCCTACATCCTATACCCTAAACCTTAAACCCCAAGCCCTAAGCCATAAACCCTATACCCTATACTCCAAATTGTAAAACCTAATCCCAAAGCTCTATACCCTATATCCTACACTTAAACCTTTATCCCTAAATCCTAAGCCCTAAAAATAATAAACCATAAATTTTAAACACTTAAAACCTTAAACTAATCAATTGATCCCTAAATAACATCATTTAGACTAATAACTAGGTTCATAAGGATAATTTTTTCCAAATCACATCACTAACTACCTTAATTAACTAATTATTTTAATTTGTGATGACATAGCGGTTAATCAAACCCAAAAGTACATTTCATGCTCACAAATAGGTTTATGCAACTCAAATTATCCTCAATTACCTTTGTTCTTGGAAATAATACCCTAACCTTTAAACCCTAAGAACTAAACCATAAACCTTATACCCTAAATTATAAACCTTAAACCCTAATCCCTAATCCCTATACCATAAACTTTAAACCCTATGCCATAAAAACCCTAAACCCTTAATCATAAACTCTTAAAACCCTAAACCAATCATTTGATCTCAAATTTGCATCATTTAGACTAAGAATTAGGTTCATAGGTTTCAATTTGGTCCAAATCACACCACTAATTTCCCTAATTGACTAATTGACTTAATGTGTGCTCATATGGTGGATAATCAAACTCAAAAACATATTTTATGGTCACAAATATGTTTAAGAAACTCAAAGCATCCTTAATTGCTTTCACGATTGGACCCTAAACCCTAAAATAATGGATTTCACATCAATTAACATCATTTAAAGTAAGAATTAGGTCCATAGGGCTCAATTTGGCCCAAATCACATTACTCATTTCCAAATTGACTAATTGGCTCAATATATGATGATGTGGGGGCTAATTGAGACCAAAATCACATTTTGTAGTCACAAATAAGTTAAAGGAGCTCAATTTTGACTAATTGCCTTCACAATTAGACCTTATACTTTAAACCTTAAAGCCTAAGCCCTAAACCTTAAACCAATCTATTTAACCACACTTGACATATTTTAGAGTAATAACTATGTTTATTTAGGACTAATTTAGCATAAAGAACATTATTTATTGGCCCAATTGGTTGATTGTATCAATTTTTGATGACATTGGGGCTAATTGTGACCAAAATCACATTTTGTAGTAAAAAATAAGTTCAAACTACTCAAATTATCCTTAATTTACTTTGCGATTGGACCCTAAATCCTATAACCTATACCTTAAACATCAAAACCTAAATTATAAACCCTAAACCAATTGATTTATCCCAAATTAACATCCTTTAGAGTAAGACTTAGGTTCATATGGCTCAATTTGGCCTAAATTACATCATTCATTGGCCCAATTGACTAATTGGCTCAATCTGGATGACATAGGGGTTAACTAAGCCCAAAATCATATTTTATAGTCACAAATATGTTCAAGGAGATCAAATTTTCCCCAATTACCTTTGTTATTGGACCTTATATATCATAAAACATAAACCATGTGCCCTAATCCCTATGCCCTAAGTTATAAACCCCAAATCATAAAATGTAAAATCTTAAAAACCCTAAAATAGTCATCTTAGACCCAATAAAACATCATTTAGACTAAGAAAATTAGGTTCACCTGGCTCAATTTGGCATTATTGATGCTATGGATTGCACCCTTGAAAAAAGGCTGAGCTTCTCTCTTCCACACGGCACAATAGAAACTCCCCTCTTGCTGTCAGTTTGGAAAAACTAAGTGGAGAATCTCTAGAATAGGGCTAGCTCCCTTTGATGCATCTCTAAAGTCTTTTTCTGCTAATGCTAATATTTGGGGGGGGGAAGGGAGAAGGAATAACTAGAATATAAACTCTCTAAATGGTGATACACCAAACAAGTTTGATCTACTCAATAATACCAACACTTCAAACCAAGAGAAGGGAAAACATACACATTATCTGACATAAGAAACTAGACTATAGGGAGATTTAATAGGGAGGCTTGGTGAAGATACAAATAAGAGGAACTTACCACAGGGGTTGCAGAAAACACACTATCTAATAATTACTCCACTATCTCCATGCTCAAATTGAAAGCACTTCTTGTTAACCTACAAAAATGGTCTTGGCTATACTAGGTGTGTTGGTATCAATCCATGAAATCATCAAGCTAAAATGATTGAACACAAAGTTGATACGCAGACATACTCAAAAATATAACCAATCAAATAGAGGTAAAATGCATTCTTATTGATTTATGGTGCAATTTGGTAGGTCTTCACCTTAAAAAATGAGAGATGTCTTTCTTAACTTAGAGGTTACAATATATAGCATAGAGGGAAAAGACTTTGGTGCCTTCCTGAATAGTGGCCCATGCTACATTGAACATATTGGGAAGAGGAAACCACTGAAGGGACTATGTTATGGATGTCATAAGTCTTGACTTTGGTGCATAACTTGTATTAAATGTTACTACAAAATCATGGGTTGCTTGATCATTTGAAATGACAAGTCTATCCCTCTTTATGAAACTTATGTGACTGTATTCTCATCCATGCTCAAATGAAGAAAAATGGGTTGCACCATTTAATGATTGCACTCTTTGATGACCACTTGGTGGAGACTATTTCATCTATGACATTAACTTCTACTGACACCTTATTTTGCCACCTGGGCTGATTTGATTCATGTATGTGCTTGGCTGGGTGCATCCTTTAGAACATTCCAAATGTTATCATATGTGTGCATGGCTTTGTTTTGGATTCTCCATTTTATTCCCTCTTTCCCTGCTATTCTTTGTCTCTTTCTAACAATTTGAGCTCTCAAGCTATTTTCTCATCTTTGTTGGCTCCTTGGGCTCCTTTCTCAATGGGTAGTGCATCCCATTAAAGTTGACATCTATGGGCCTATCACCTATTTGAAAACCAATGGCTATTTTTCCACCTTGAATTTGACATTCATGCACCCATCATCAGATGTTTGAACCTCCAACGGCTAGTTTTCCATGCTAAAATTGACATGCTCGAGCCCATCATCCCTTTGGTCATTTCTTCATCTTTCCAATTCCTTCAGAATTTTGCATTTGAACCTTCCTGAAGGGAAGGTGCCCCTTCAAAAAATGTAAAAGGTCCCCTTTTGGGTAACTAGGAGTTCCCCACAAGGGCACTTGCCATTCGGGCTCTTCCAGGTTATTTTGTCTTCTCAATTTCTTTGGACAAAATGTCTGAAGGAATTCCTACAGACATTTTTCCCAAAGGAAGTCTTTTCTTTAAAGTTGATGCCCTTTTCTTCAAATTTCCTTTAGACAAAAGTATAAAGGAATTATTTTAGACATTTTGTCTGAGGGAATCTTGCCTTGGTCCCTTGCTTATGAATTTCTTCAGACAAAATGACTGAAAGAATTCCTTCGGGCATTTTATCTGAAGAAATTCATCCATTGATTCTTCCTTGTATTTTCCTTTGAACATTTTGTTTGAATGACCTTTGACCTTTGCCTTTTGTCATGGATTTCCTTCAGATTAAAGTTTGAAGGAATCCTTTACCTTGCTCACTTTTTTAAAGGAAAACTTTCCTTTCAGCCTTCTCTTTAATCCCTCTGCAAGTGTTCCCTACCCTCTACAAGGGCACTTTAGGTCTTGAAATACCCCTTCAAAACTTTTAATTTGGTCTTACCACCAGCCAAGGTGCCCTCTAAAGGAAATTTGTTGCCCTTTTTTATGAACTGCTTAGACCAGTTTGGGTTCTTCAATCACTTCTACTTATAAAAGTAGACAAGTAATATACCTGCACAAACCTAATTTGCACTAGACTAAGAAAAATGACAAAACACATGGATTTTTCATGGAACAGGTCTGATAAGGGTTATTTCCCATAAAGTATCTGAGGGATGACATAGCCAAATCATGGATGTGAAAGACTCATTGTAAAGAAAAGGAGGGCGTGCCCAATTTGGCCTATAGGACCAAAAATTGGTCAACACATTTGGCAACTCACAGGGGAAGCATGCCTGTTATGCTTGGGAAGACTGGTAGCCTCTAAGTCCTATAGGCATGGAGTCAGGATGAATCTCAGAGAATTTAACAACCTTGTAAGTAACTATGAACCAGTAAAGATTTTACCTCAAACACAAAGAAGAACACACACAATAAATACTAAAAACTATGATGTGTGCAAAAGCACTTAGGGAAAATAGAAAAAAACAAGGAAAATATATACATGATGAGAGAAAGGATTAGTGACAGTGCTTAAGGTATATCCCATTAACTGGGATATGTAGTTATTCACCATCCAACCTGGAGAGTTGGAAAGCATTATTATGCTTGCACTAAGTGATGACATGTGGACCACTCCGTAAGGCATCAAACTTTATGTGTTTTCCAGGCTTAGCTCAGTCCTCATCCCATTTTTAGATGATGTTACCTTTAGAGAAGCCTTTCCACAAGGATTTCTTATCAAAGTGCTTCTTCATTTGTTACTGGCAGTTAGTTATAGAAACCATGGCTTGGTCCCTTGTCTCCTAAAGTTCCATCAATTCACATAGCCTGACCTCCATGTTATTGCCTTCTTCCAATTAGAGCTGGTGAGCAAGATCCAGAGCTAGAAATTCAAGTGAAATAGGAAGTTTAGCTTCCCTTCCATACACAAGTGTGTATGGTGAACTACAAACTACCCTCTTTGGAGTAACCCTGTCTGCCCATAGGGCTATTTTTAACTTGGCATTCCAAGTTCTCTGATTTTCCTCCATTATCCTTCTGATAATTCTAATCAGATTCTTGTTGGTGGACTTAGCTATCCCATTCCCTTGTGGGTAGTAGTTAGAAGAAGTGCTAAGGTATATGTTGTATCCCAATGCCCACTCACTTGTTTTGGTTTCCAAGAAAGCCAATGAATTGTCTATGATGACGGTAGCTGGGACTCCAAACCTTATCACCAAGCCTTCATAGAAGTCCAATACTACAGTTTCATTTGCCTCCTTCAAAGCAACAACTTCTACCCATCTCGTGAAGTAGTCTATAGCAGTCAAGACCCATTTTTGGTTAGCACTAGAAGGAGGGTTGATCATCCCTATGAAGTCTAGGCCCCATTGCATGAATGGATGCTCCACTTGAATAGGTTATATAGGCATTATAGCAAGCCATTATTTCCCATCAAATAGATTACACTTCTGACACTTTCATACATAGGCATGGTTATCTCTAAATAAATTAGGCCAAAAGTAACTGGCTCTCATAATCCTTATAGCTGTAGGATTAGGAGCAAAGTGACCACAAGCTGGCCTGTCATAGAACTCAGACAACACCCTATCGACCTGACCTGGGCCTATACACCTCAAGAGTCCTCCTAAAAAATCCCTTTTGAATAGCACTCCATCAATCAAGACATAAGGGAGAGATTGGAGTCTAAAATATCTCCTCTTGGTCCTATCAAGGCCCTGTGGGCACTCACCGGTGAGAAGGAAATGTTTCATGTCTGATGCCCCATCCTTCATGACTGCTAGTTCTTCTACTGTAGCTTCATCATGGATTACAAAAATGTCCTCTTTCTAATATTTAAGGTCTATAGCAAGGTGTTTACATAGACATTTTCCCCTTACTAGCTTGGTGGTTCTGATGATTCCATTACTTTGGTGATGCATCCTGCTCTCTTTTCATTTAGATCATGGTTGATCAAGAAATCTTTGATGCTGGGATGTGGCACCATGAGATGAACCCTATTATTAGATAGCATATGCCTAAATTTATTTAGGCTTCATATGACCACAAGGACTTGCTTTTCCACATATGTATACCTGATCTCAAAACCTTCTAGACCTTGGCTAAAAAATGCCAGCGGTTGTTCAAGGTTCTCACCATTTGCTTGGGTAAGCGTATTGGAGATTACCTCTTCATTTATTAAGGTGTAGAGGTTGAAATCTTTGGTGAAGTCAAGACTGATCAAGGTAGGATCCTGGGTGATAGCCTTCTTGATCCTTTCAAAACTATCCTTCCTTTGTGTTATCCATGTGAATTTATCATCTTTCTTTAGCATGGAGGTTAGTGGCTTGACTATCTTAGCAAAATTTGGGATAAATCTCCTGATGAAATTTATTTAGCCAAAGAGTATTTGTAGACCTTTCTTATGCTTAGGTAAGGATAGCACTAGGATGGCACGAACTCTTTTTATATCAATGGTCAAGCCCTGTTTTGAAATAACATGGCCATGGTGCTTACCTTCATGGATAGTGAACACACATTTATTTGGGTTGAGAGAGATACCAAACTCTCTACACCTCTCAAAGATTTTCCTAAGGTGTTTCAGATGTTGGCCTGCTTCCTTAGAAAATATTGTCACATCATCAAGATAGACCAGTACAACATTATTTATTAGGCCTTGAAAATCCATGTCCATGGCTCGTTGAAAAGTGGCTCCAACATTAGACAGTCCAAACGGCATTTTTTAGTAAGCAAACCTCCCCCACTTGGTAGTGAAAGTTGTTTTGCATTGATCATAGTCTTGCACTAAAATCTGATTGTACCCTGAATACCCATCTAAGAGAGAGAAATGTTCACTACATGTCACCATTTGGATGATCTACTCCATACTTGGGAGAGGATAGTGGTCTTTCAATGAGACTCTATTGAGGTCTCTAAAATCTACACATAATCTGATCTCCCCATTCTTTTTCCAAATAGGGACAATATTGGCTAACCAAAAAGATTGTTTTGATGGGAAATAAGATCCTGGACTCAATCAACTTGGTGAGTTCCTTCTGCATGAGAGGTTCAATCTTTAGGTTGACAGGCCTTTGTTTTTGTTTGATGGACTTGACACCTTCCTCTAGCTCAATGGTATGTTGGGCCAAATTTGGGTCAAAACCTTTCAAGTCACTATAATCCCAAGCAAAGACATCAGCAAATTCTTGGCACAATAAAATTAAAGTCTGCTTGTCATGATCTGTACATACCTTCTTGTAGACACCAAAATCATGTCTATTCTTTGGTCATCCTCCCCCTTGGTCCCCTTGGTCCACCTCCAAACATTCCTAACCCACACACTTATTAATTTAAAATAAATTAACTATTTTAAATTAATAACACCCTCCTTGACACATCACCCATGACACCTCACCCCACCTTAAATACCTCTCCTTGGATACCTCCATCACCCCATACCAAATCTTAATTACTTAGACCCGATTTCAACCCTCCCATTAACCTCTCACACTCATTTAATCCACCTTTGGACCATTTTCCAATGATAATTAGACCTGGCAGTTGGAAGAATAGGCAAAAGGCTAAAAATAGCCTCTTTTCCCATTCTTTAGCTGCTGACATCGGTCACTAGTCGGCCGACACCAGTGGTATCACTGACGTCGGTTCCTTTAAAACTAAATTTCAGCTCCTATTGACCCCCCCCCCACAAATTTGAATTCTCTTGCTTCAGGTTCCAAGTTCTCTTGCTCATCGACTCCTTGTAGGCATTAACATCCCAACAACACTCTCTAGGCTCAAGAATTCTGCATCAGTCACTCCACCCCAGATTGAAGGTTGCACGAAGTCTCCCATATCAGCCATAATGGAAATAAGCCTTCTGCACTTCTAGTTCTCTACAAGAGCTAAGTATTTCTGCTACTTTATATTTCAGTATTCTTTTAAATCCATTTGGTAATCAGCTCATTGCCCATTTCTAAGCACTATTGACATGACCCAACCTATTCTTCTCGAAAGGCTGAAAAGCCTTCCCTCATCCTTATCTCCCTTTCACCCCTGTCCTCTATCTAGTCCCTTTTTCAAGCCATACTCTCTACCCTAAAAATCTTGCATAAGCCATTAAAACTCCCATAGACATCCCAAACCATTATGTTAACCATAGATAGCTTGAGACTCATCCAAAGCCCCATTGCCCCCACTGACGTCGGTGTATAGGCTCATTGCCCCTACCGACGTCAGTAGAATAACCGATGCTAGCAACCTTAACCAATCGATGCTGACAGAACTACCAACAATGGTGACTGTGGAAGATAGATTGCCAAATATAGGTACGCATTATTTTTATCTCTTTTGTTCAGTCTTTCATCATTTCTATTTCTAGCAACATTCTCTTTATCAACTAGTGGACTGTCACCCCTCCAAGAAGTCTTTGCACTTTTGGGATCGAGCTTTGCTTGGCAGTCTGCCACCTATCTATCTAACAGTTTCCTTGTTTAAGTCTTTCTTATATACAAGTGTCATCCTCCACAGCCAAAGAGGAGCTCCTTCAGTCGTGTGGATACGGTGCACAAACTTTATCTGGGTATCATCTAACCCTTAACCATTATCATAGTTTCTTTCATCTTCTGAATGTGGAAAAGCAAAAATAGTTAGAAACATTCTGGCATGCCTGATGGGACCTATACTCTGATGTTTTGACCCTTTCTTCCCTTTTCGAGAGAACTACATTGGCCTGAGGCCCTAACGACCACGGCTATGTAGGCAACACTCAGTTGACATGGGGTCTTCTGAGGTTAGCTTAGCCATTCCTTTGTCACATTCCTTCGTCACCTACCAATCACATCACAACTAATCACATATTTCCACAATCATTCACATTGTCATAAACATTAGTTTCTATGAAAAACAATGCAGATGGAAACTAACAACCCAAACACAAACTAATGTTACAGCATACATCATTACATCATAATGAAAAAGTTGTAACATCAACATCATAATCATTAACATCATCACGTTAATCATTCACATCATTCATAATCATTAACATAGCATAATCATAACATCAACATCATCATAAACATCATCAGCATCATATCAAACCATATACATCTAAAAAATTCTAAAACATTAAACATCTATAACATCCATAACACATCAATAATCTGGCCAAAATCTCATCATATATATCATCAATGTTTTATAATAGTACAATCTATCTCTCTCTCAAAAAAAAAATAATGTACATCTCGCATCAACAGCTCGCAGGCTGGTATATACATAATGTCAAAAATTGCCTCAAGGCTGTGGTGGTGGTGGTGGTGGCGGTGGCTATGAAGATGTTGTATCATCTCCACCCTCTGATCTGCACTGTCTATGAGAACTTGAAGCAATCGCTCATGACATAGATCGATGCCAGCTCAGCTCAACCCTCATCTTTGAGTATCTCTATATCTAAGAGAACCCCCTGATGGCCCCCTCGTAATACGTGATCTCATCTAATGCAGTATTATACCTAGACATAGGTACAGTCTACGGTGGACCCATCAACCCTACTACCACACCCTGCATTGAACCCTGTGGCTGTGACTAAGCTAGCTGCACTGATGTGGACTATGCTGACTCCTGAACTGGCTACTCAAGTGGATGCTGAATAGGGCCCTACCCTCTAAACACCTATCCTACTAAAGCCTATGCCTAGGCTACAGCTAATTGCCCCTATAAAATGGTGATCTGCCCTATCAATGTAGCCACCTGACCTATCAAAACTATAACCTACCCTTGAAACCCTGTCACCTACCCCTATAATGTTGTGACCTAGCCCTGCAAAATGTTCACTTGCCCTCATGCTGCATCCCTCTCTTGAATGGCAGCATCCCTCTCCTATCTCACTGCATCTCTCTCTCTGGTCACTGCCTACAAATTAGGTTGTGGTCTTGCCTACACCCTTCTATACTGCCCTGCCCACCATGCCGAGTAGGCCTCTGTACATCCTAGATCTGCTATCCCAAGGCCTACTGATAACTCCTCAACATCGGGCCCCTCTATCTCTTCTAGCAATGGGAGCAATGCCTCAATGTCATCTCACTTGTACAGTGAGAAGGCAGGTGACACATCCTGTAGCAGCCCAAACTGGCACCACACTCTCTCTACTGGCACCCTCTTGAGCTCACTAGCTCATCAACCCCTGACCCATCTCAAGCTCTACACTCTGACCAGCTACTCTGCCTGGTCTCTGAAGACTAGATACACTAGGTACGGTCTCCAAATAATGTCTATAGGGATCAGGGCCTCTAGTACCCCTCTGTAATAGTCAATGTCTCTGACTACTCTGTCTATGCACGTCTGTGCCATGACCTCGCACCATCACCTAAACCTGACCTTGAAGCTAGTCTAAATCACCATTGGGAGGCTGAGAGGTTAGGTGACCACAATGTGCTCATATGCCTAGCAATGTAGGAGGTGGCCTACGCACAAGCTATACCATCACCGCCAACTGATACTCCAAAGCTCTCTGTATAATTAGGCCAAAAAGATGGGTGCCCAGGCAAACACTGTCTATGTCTCAATCATCTCTATCAAAACTTTAGTCATAGCAACTAGAAATCTACCTCCCTTTGCATTAGGTAGCACGTAGACTGTGATGCCAATCATCATCAGGATGGCTAGTCGATGTGCATCCTCATCCATAAAATATAATGGCTCATAGGCAAAATTGGCTGAGTGGTAGCTCATCTCAGCCACATGCTCTCCAAATAGTGTAACCATCTGTATATCATGCACCTCTATTGAGCACGCATACAAGTCTACTCCATGTACCGGTAGCTATAAAATCTAGTACATGTCCTTGACAGTATCGGTCATCTCTCCTATCGGCAAGTAGAAGGTGTTGGTGGAGTGATCCCACTACTCGATCAATGCCACCATGAGGCTCATGTCTCTTACCACCTGGCAGTATCACCATAACCCACCAAGTTCCACAGAAATTTCTAAGTGACCAGCGTCAGTTGTTGGTTAATCGATGTCGACAGATCCACCAACGTCGGTGACTAGTTCAGCCCTAGGGTTGAACAGGGCGTGCCCTAAATTTAGGGCTTCCCCATTTCTTCTCCTAAAACCCCCTAAATCCCCATAAAAACTTCCTAAACTCACCTAATCACCCTACCCACCCTTCTAACTACCCCTCCACCTCAATTTCTAGCTATAAACACTGAAAATTTCAAAAATAAAACAAATTTAAAAACAAACCAAAACAACCAAGTGCACCCCTTACCTCATCCCGTTGATGCTGCCAAGGTGGTATAATGGGTGCTCCTAGTGGTGGTCCTCTTGTGGGGCCTCCTACACCCTCTACCATCTCCTCTATCTCACTTTCTCTATAAACTCCTGCTGGCCCACAACCACCTCTTCAACCTCCATTACACGCTCCACTTCGCTCACTCTCTCCACCAATCACACTCTGACACCTCACACTGTTGCATTGGTCACTTAGAAGTCACTTTCACTCAGTCAATCCAGAGTTCACTTTTCTCACTTTGACAAAAATCACAAATGACTTTTGGTGGGCTGCCCATCTAGTTTTGTCAGATTTGGCAGGCCACTGACGTCGGCAGAATCGTGCCCTAGGCCACCGATGTCAGCCGATATCCATTGACATCGGCCTATTTTGGCCATCAACATCAATTTTTCAACTGACGTCAGTGGCCCTAAACTATCCTTCTTCTTCAAAATGACCAAAATCATGTCCATAATCACCAGTTCTCATAGTAGAAGTCATCTTAGCCTCCTCTTGGGGCACCCTTGAGATCACTTTTACCTCAGCCTGACTCGACCACAGACCTTAGAGATCGTGACTATCTCCTCTGACCACTTTTGAGACAACTCTATCTTGGTTGTTTTGATTGCCTATGCTACCTCATGACTAGTTAGCAAATTATCCACGACCCCCACAAGTATCGGATCGCACTCTAGTTGATCCCCACTACTTGTGGCTTTTTCATGTTTTCCAAGAGCACTTTCTGAGCCTGGGATACTTGGAACACAATGACCATTGGAGCTACAGCTTAGATCGTTTAACCCAATCAGCTACAACTAAATGCTGGGGATCGGTTATTTAAATTTTAGCACTCCTTGACCTTTAACCATGACAATTTGACCTACCTATCACGTGGAGTGGCATTCACGCAATCCCACCCTTTGTAGTGTTCACACTCAACTTTCACCCTATCCATCTATTCTTTGTCAAATCGACACCTAATATCAGGTTCTCTTTCTTCAACTCCTACTTTGAGGGGGGAACACCTCATCCCATACCTGGGACAGCTTACTCCTATTTTTGTCTTACAGTTCATCAAGAACAACTAACAAGACAAAAAGGGGCAAATGTAGACACCAAAATCGTGTCTATTCTTTGGTCATCCTCCCCCTTGGTCCCCTTGGTCCACTTCAAAACATTCCTAACCCACACACTTATTAATTTAAAATAAATTAACTATTTTAAATTAATAACACCCTCCTTGACACATCACCCATGACACCTCACCCCACCTTGGATACCTCTCCTTGGATACCTCCATCACCCCATGCCAAACCTTAATTACTTAGACCCCATTTCAACCCTCCCATTAACCTCTCATGCTCATTTAATCTACCTTTGGACCATTTTCCAATGACAATTAGACCTGGCAGTTGGAAGAATGGGCAAAAGGCTAAAAATAGCCTCTTTACCCATTATTTAGCCACTGACATCAGTCATTGTCGGCCGACACCGGCGGTATCACCGACGTCAGTTCTTTTAAAACTAAATTTCAGCTCATGTTGACCCCCCCCCCCCATGAATGTGAATTCTCTTGCTCTAGGTTCCAAGTTCTCTTGCTCCTTGACTCTTTGCAGGCATCAGCATCCCAACAGCACTCTCCAGGCTCAGGAATTCTACATCAATCACTCCACCCTAGATTGAAGGTTGTACAAAGTCTCCCATATCAGCCATAACAGAAACACACCTTCTGCACTTTTGGTTCTCTACAAGAGCTAAGTATTTCTGCTACTTTATATTTTAGTATTCTTTTAAATCTATTTGGTAATCAGCCCATTGCCCATTTCTAAGCACTGTTGACATGACCCAACCTATTCTTCCTAGAAAGGCTAAAAAGCTTTCCCTCATCCTTATCTCCCTTTCACCCATGTCCTCTATCTGGTCCCTTTTTCAGGCCATACTCTCTGCCCTGTAAATACCACACAAGCCATTAAAACTCCCACAGACATCCCAAAACATTTTGTTGACCACAAACAGACTTGAGACTCATTCAAAGCCCCATTGCCCCCATCAATGTCAGCATCCAGGCTCATTTCCCCTACCAACATCGGCAAAATAATCGACGCTAGCAACCTTAACCAACTGACACTGGTAGAACTACTAACATCGATGACTATAGAAGACAGATTGCCAAATACATGTACACATTATCTGTATCTCTTTTGTTCAGTCTTTCATTATTTCTATTTATAACAACATTCTCTTTATCAACTAGTGGACTGTCACCCCTCCAGGAAGTCTTTGCACTTCTGGGATCAAGCTTTGCTTGGCAGTCCACCACCTATCTATCTAACAGTTTCCTTGTTTAAGTCTTTCTTATATACAAGTGTCATCCTCCATAGCCAAAGAGGAGCTCCTTCAGTCATCTGGATACAGTGCACAAACTTCATCTAGGTATCATCTAACCCTTGACCATTATCATAGTTTCTTTCATCTTCTAAATGTGGAAAAGCAAAAATAGTTAGAAACATTCACCCAACTAGCTCAACTTTTCCTTGACCACTTTTCTATCAATATCACCAAAAAGGTCTCCATCACGGACCTATACTCTATCAGACAATTTGACGATGAATCAATAATCAATTTTGTTGCCCATTGGAGAGGCTTAATCAACCAACTCTCCTTTTCTTTATCTCAACCTGAGCTCATCAGGCTCTTTTCACAGGCATGTGCCAAACACATTTCATCTACCTTGCGGGTCCAAACATTCTGCACATTTGACGAAGCTTTCACTATAGCTAGGAAGCTTGAACTATGTGTCGTCGAGGAAAAAAAAGTCAAATTGCAGAGTAAAAACCTCAACGCCAAGTCAAATGACTCTTCCTCCAAGTCTTCTTCTAATTCTAAATCTAAGGGATCAGCAAATGTTGTAGTCATTAGACCATCATATTCAACAACAACTAACCAATCTGAACTGTCCACATCTCAAAGTATCACACAACAATTCTAACAACGATACGTGCAGCGTCAGTATACTCCACTAAGAGAATCATACGCATCTGTATTGGATAAAGTTGTCAAACAGGGAGTCCTCAATCTCCCCCAAATTTGACCACCCCCTCAATTCGATCCCTCGCGTGCCATCCCTGCATGGTATAGGGAGAATGACTTCTGTAATTATCACTGTGTCAAAGGCCATGACACAGACAATTATAAGACTCTCAAGAACATCATTCAGGACATGCTAGATAAAGGTGATCTTGTCTTGGATAACCTGAATGTGCCACCCAATCAAAACATAGACATCTTTAGACATCCTTTTTCTAACCATCCTCCTAGCCAAAACAACGTGCAGACCATGGCTGATGACTCTCAAGAGCATAATATACACATAGTCAACACTGTCTCTCCTCTTATGCCTGCCCAACCTCTCTCACAGTCTGAAGAGGTTAGTCAGCCTATTGGTCCTTCACAGGTGGAAGAGTCTTCTTCTCCCATTTCTCTTCCACAGGTGGACGAACCTTCTTCTCTGGTTAGTTCTCCATCGACTTCCCTTATATTGGAGGACTCTTTGACCATACCGACATCGCTAGCCACACCTTCATCCTTCTTACTACCAATGGAGGACCTTACCCTTCCTACTCCTCAACCACAAGTAGAAGGCATAATCATCCCTACCCTCTACCCTCTTGAGGAGTCACATTCTCTGATTCCTTCTCCACCAAAAGAAGAACCTGTCTCTTCACTTTCTTCAACCAAAAATGATCCAGTAATGACTCTCTCACACCTTGGGTCCAAGACCACTGCATCTAACACATTTTTGGTCTCACAACCACCCACATCTTTTGAAGGACCAAAGCCCCATCCAACATCTTCCCAACCATTCTCTTGATTAGTGGAGAAACTAGGACTTCTCTATTCAAGGAAATTAGAACATGAGGCATTATGGGAGTGACTCAAAGCTCCTCACTTTGCACATCCCATCTCATCTTGTGCTGTTAACCCTCCTGTGACAAAATCTCTCAAAGTTTCCAACAAAGACCAGACTTCTACTTCTAAACCTTTAAAAGCCCAATCATCCACATCAGAACCTAGACCTTAACAAACATTCACCACATCAAAACCGATTAAATCCCTTGGTGTTCACCCCATACCTAACCTCACTCACCCGCAAGTGAAGGTAGACTTGAACCTTGCCTCGCCCAATAGTAGTCCTCAAACCAAACTAAAGAAGGCTGCTAAACCATGACGGTGAACTCCTCCTCCACCATCATCATTGCCCTCCATTTTGGGCCCTCATCCTTCTACTATAATAGGAGTGCTCCCTACTCCAACCCCTAACCAAAACAAGTTACCTCCATTACTCCCTTCACCCACCACAAGCCTACCTCCTCTGAAAAATTTGGCACCCCTCACAAAGAAAGTGTCGTCTACGGAAGTGGCCGCACCACCAACCCAAAAGGTGGTACAGAAGTCTCCTTCAACAACTCTCAAGTAAAAGTCATCAACAACTAGTGCATCAACAAGCACGAACCCATTAGTGGGTTCATATGCTTTGATATTGCATTGAATTTTGTAAACTTCTAGCATAACCCTTCCACCTATCAAACCATTTCAACCTCTCAGATCAAAACCTGCCTGGTTTGATGATACTAAAGTTTGCCTATATCATCACACATCAGGACTTGATACCGAGAATTGTTGTGCCTTCAAGGTTGTCATTCACCAATACAAAGAAAAAGACACCCTTCTTCTTGAGGATACCATCGACAAACCTCCAACACCTTCTCATATCTCTCAAACCCCTTCATTGTCATCAACATCTCATCAACAGACTATGGTCCCTTCACCTCCTTCACCCCCTCTCTTCGAAATTAACACCATCAATGTAGCCACTAGGTCACAAAAGGATAAGGCAAAAGAAAAAGTTGTTATTCCTTGGACCTATCTATTTGTCAAACTGCCTCAACCACTTAAACCCAAAATTTCTATCTTGGGTGCATCCCAACCATTTTCTTTAGGGGCAATCCATGATTCTATGGTGAGATAGCTTCACCAAATGCCTATGAATATGACCTTATATGACCTCATCCAAAGCTCTCCCCAACATCATCAAGCTCTAATCAGAGCCTTACAAGTAGTAGAGGTCCAATCCAAGGACCCCCAACCACTAGCTACCCTAGTCCATTCATTATCCCCCATCGCCTCTATTACTTTCAGCAATTCTGAAATTCCCTCCTCTAACTCAAAAGATCAGGACATTGCCCTTTTCATCATATCCTACATCGATCAAACCCACATTAAGTGAGTTATGATTGATGGGGGTGCCATCATTAATATCATTTCTACCCATGCCTATGACCAATTAGCCCTCCCAAAGAATTGCATGTCAAAAATCGATGCAATCCTTGGATCCTTTAATGACACCACCGCCACTACCATTGGCACTGTCATCTTGCATATTCGTGTTGGCCCACAAATAGTCCCAAAGCTCTTCTACATCATCGAGGGAGAGTTCCAATACAACATGTTATTAGGACAACCTTGGATCTGTGCCATGGCTTGTGTCCCTTCTACATTGCACCATTGTATCAAATTTGAACATGATGGTCAAGTCCATGTCATTCTCACTGACCCCTCCCTTTTCAAGATGTGCAACATGACTTATCACCCCAACGATGTTCTCATTCCCCTCAAGACATCAACCCAAACACTGCCTCCACCTATGGAAGCTTCAACAAGTACGCAAATGGCAGTCACATCTACACCACCTCCCCAAGTGATAACAAAAGACCCTATGGAAGATATCTTCTAATCACTTTCACTTGGGGAGTATCATCTACTCACCTTAGATATGTTCCACACTCCTCAAGAGTATGGACAACTTCATCACAGTCCTAGCTATGACCATCATATTGGAATGGTCATTCCTTATGGTCCTCCCAATCTTTAAACAAATCTCATTTATGGGGGGTTAGATCAAGCTCCCACTGATGGGAATCCTCTTTCCTCACCTTGACCATTCACATCTGACTTCTCTTTTCTTGGCAACCCCAACTTTGCTCATACTTATCTTTATAGGTGTGCTTGGAAGGGTTTTGGCTTTGGGTGCTATGAACAAGGCTCCCACCTGCCCGTCAAACCACTAAATGATGAGAATGCCAAGAAGCAACATGGCCTGGGTTTCTAAGAACTTACTGAAGCTTCTGAAAACCCTTCCCCTGAACCTATCCTAGACCAATCACCTCCAAGCTCACCTACTCCCCCATCTTCACCTACGGAGTCAGTGGTTTCCATCTCTCCTAGTTTTTTTTACATAAACACCATCTGCTTAGAACCCCTAACCTATCAACTCAGTGGGGTATCCAGGTCTCTCTCTCTAATTTATCCCAACATGATAGATGATGAATCTGCAACCATCAACACTATCTAATGCATAGATGATGATGCTATTCTCACTTACATGGGTGCTAATGACTCTTTCATTCAATGCTCCCTTCCTTCTGAAATGCAGGTTATGTTAAATGAATCGACCATTGACATTAACCTTCCATCTTCTGATGTTCCTCACATTTTAAAGATTGGTCAATCTTTGGATGCCCAAGAACAAATTGACTAAACCAAATTCCTTTTGGACCATATCAAGGCCTTTGCTTAGACCTATAGCAACATGCCCAGCATCGACCCTAACATTGCCATTCACAACATTGTCACAAACCCAGAGGCTAAGCCTGTCAGGCAAAAGCTTTGTAAGATGCATCTTAGAGTTGCGCTCCTTGTCAAAGAGGAGCTTCAGCATCTTCTCTCTGTCTCTTTCATCTAACCCATTGATTATCTGCAATGGGTGTCTAATATCATCCCTGTCACCAAAGCAACTGGGGGGATCTGAATCTACACTGACTATTGCGACCTTAACTTGGCTTGCCCAAAAGATGATTTTCTTCTACCTAACATTGACCAACTTGTTGATCTCACAGCCGGTTATGAGATGCTATCACTCATGGATGGGTTTTCAGGATATAACCAGATCCTGATTGTGCTAGAAGATCAACACAAGACTACTTTCATCACCCCATGAGGAACTTTTTGCTATAGGGTCATGCCTTTTGGCCTAAAGAATGCAGGCACCACATATCAACGTGCTATGACTTACATCTTTCATGATCTTCTCTATAAAATCATGGAGGACTATGTGGATGACCTACTAGGCAAATCTAAGCTTCGTTGCGACCATTTAACCATCCTCAAGATAATCTTCACTCACCTTCTTCATTACAATGTTTGCCTTAACCCTAAGAAATGTGTCTTTGGGGTTCTCTCAGGGAAGCTCCTGGGTTTCATCATTTCTCTTCGTGGCATTGAGATAGATCCCACTAAAATTTGAGCTATACTCGAGATGCCACCATCGACCAATCTAAAGCAACTTCTCAGCCTGCAAGGGAAGCTCCAATCCATTCGTCACTTCATCTCATAGCTTTCTAACTGATGTCAACCCTTTCATCACCTCCTCAAGAAAGACGTCTCCTTTAATTGGGATAAGGACTGCCAAGAGGCTTTTGAAGCCCTTAAATGCTATCTTATCTCTCCACCAGTCCTTGTTCCATCTAAAGATGACCAACCCTTCTACCTCTACATCTCAGTGACAAACCATTCGTTAGGTGCCATGATCATGCACTGAGACAAGCAACACCGTGAGCAAGCGGTTTACTATATAAGTTGAACACTTGTTGACTATGAAACTCAATATACTCATATCGAGAAACTCTATTTGGCATTAGTCTTCACTGCTACCAAGCTCCGTCATTATCTTCTCAATCACAAAACCTATGTCATCACCCACACTGACCCCCTCAAATACATGCATTCTAAGCCATACCAAAACCAACGTATGGCTCGTTGGCTCATGCTTCTTACTGAGTTCAACTTGGAATTCATCCAGCAAAAATCCATAAAGGGGCAAACAATCACTGACCAACTAGCAGATGCCCCTCTATCGATAACCAACCTTCTCATTGCAAATTCCTTGATGAATCTATCGCTGCACTCTCCACTGATGACACATTCTATCAAATGACAATGTTCTTCGACGGCTCCAAATGTCAACTCGGTGGGGGTGCAGGGGTCATTCTCATACCACACGAGGGTGAGCCCATGCCCTTGTTTTTCAAACTTGACTTTGAATGTACCAATAACATGGCTGAATATGAAGCCTTAATTTTGGGACTTCAAACCACCCTTTCCTTAGACATCAAGACAATTAACATCTTCAACGACTCACAACTTGTCGTCAATCAAATCAACGGTTCATATCTTTGTAAAAATGAAATTTTACAAAGGTACAAACACCGTGTTGACACCCTACTAGAATCTTTCGACCATTACCTCTTGCAAACTGTTCCTCGATCTATGAATAAGTTTGTTGACACCATAACTTCTCTCACCTCTCATATTCCATCTTCATCATCTTCATCAAGAATTTATGTCACAGTGCATCATGTGTCATTGTCTTCATATGTTTCCAGTAACATCAACCTCGTCAGTACCATTGCTTCTAGTTCACACTATGTTTGGTATAAACAACTCATGGACTACTTAACTCATTCTATCATCCCTCTCGATCTCTCTAGCAATGCACGATGGGCTTTTATCAAAAGCATGGCTCGATATACTATGCTAGGGGGTCTTCTCTACAAAAGAGGTTTCGATGGACTCCTTCTTCGATGTCTAACCTCCACTAAAGCATCTCATGCCATTAAACAGGTCCATGATGGGATTTATGGTAGACACTTCAGTGGCAACTCAGTTGCCAAGTGCATCCTTCACCTGGGCTATTATTGGCCCACTCTTCACCAAGACTATAGTGACTATGTTTGGCATTGCATCAAATGCTAGCAGCACGCTAACTTACTTCACCTCCCTAGCCATGCTCTACAAGTCGCTCAAGATTTCTAGCCTTTTTCACAATAGGGCTTAGATCTCATCGGTGAGATTAACCCTCATTTATCTCTTTGACATCAGTCTATTATCACTACAACTGAGTATTTCACTAAATGGGTAGAAGTTATTCCCCTCATCTCCACAAAGGCTGACAAAATTATTGACTTTATCAACACCCACATCATCTATTGTTTCAGTGTACCTCACAAAATCATTACCGATAACGGCAAATCATTCAAAAAAAACTATCTAGAAACTTTGTGACTCATTTGGCATCAAGCTCAACTTCTCCTCACCTTACTACCCATAAGCGAATGGGCAGGCTAAGGCTTCCAATAAAATCTTAACCAAAATTCTAATGAATGTGGTTAATGACACTGGAAGGGATTGGCACATTCACATTCCCTTCACTTTGTGGGCTTACCGCACTAGCATCCGAACCCCTATGGGTGCTACACCTTTCTCTTTAGTGTACAAAATAGAGGCTATCCTACCTCTTGAAGTACAGATCCTGTCTCTGCACATCTCTTTGCATGACATTTTTTCTAATGATGACTTTTGCCAAGATCGATTAGCTCAACTTGAGTTACTTGACGAACGTCGTCTTGCTACCCTCAACCATATCCATGTCTATCAAAATTGCATCAAACGTGCCTATGATAAAAATCTGAGAGAATGAGATTTCAAAATCAGAGACCTCATTCTCAAAGAAAACCAACATGTGACCAATATGGAAAGAAGTAAATGAGGCAAATTTGCTCCTAATTGGCTCGAAACTTACATCATCATGCACAAGTATGGATCAGGGACTTATCATCTATCTTCTCTTGAAGGCCGACCAGAACTTGAGCCCTTTAATGCCTTGCATCTATGACCATTCTACTGTTAGTCAAGTACTTTTTCACTTTACATTTAACTTGAGCTCGTCCCTTGAGCAACCCCTGTGATCTTAATCCTTATTCCTTTCAACCCTGTTTCCCTAAAACAAACACTATGTAACCCTTTTATAAAGTATGAATATTTTGTCCTAATAAAAGAGAGCCCTTGAACTTCTATAGTCTTGTTCATGACTAAAAATTTTGTCAAAAATAAATTGGGATGTCAAAATATCAAAAGGTCATAAAACTCTAAATGCAGACTGCTCCCTCAAAGGACAACTATATCATCATTACTGTAGCTAATAGACTGATCCCTCAAAGGATAGCTATTCAAAGCCCTCAAAAATATATAAATCAAAAATATAGACCACTCCCTTGAAGGATGGCTATGCCTAAACATCTTGCTACAAACAACACTCTCTTAGAAGCTTCCCGCATCGATCAGCTTCATAAATGACCACAAAAAAAATGACATCCCTACGTAGACTTCCCACATTGATCAATCTACCCAAAAAAAAAGGGGTCATGGACTTGACTTGTAGTTGTTCTCAGGGTCTCCTATAAAAAGGGGCAAAGTTATCTCTATTAAAAAGGGTTACCCTATCCTAAGATATTACATCACCTACTCAAGGGATTTTGAACTCATTTTAATGTCAAAGTGATTCGATTACTTCTCTAACACAACCAATGGTCAATGATGTAATGCATGAATAGGGCTTTTGTTTCTAAAAACCCCCTACTTATGCTATCATTATGGTCCTTGTCAATGAAAGGGCAAAAATGCCTTTCACTTCCTACATACACTTTGGTCACATTCCTTTGCTATCCAACCCAAACCTTTTTTGACCACTAACATTCTCATAGCCTATTCACACTAGTTTTTATGGAAACCAGTATGCATGGAAACTATCAACCACATAATTTATGTCAAGCATAAACCATTACTTGATGAAACATAAATAGACTCATTTCATTTTTAGCATACACCATCACCAATATGGAACTTGCTAGGGATGAAAAACCAACCAATGTTACAGAATACACCATCACACAATATGGAAAAGGCTGTAACATCACCTTCCCCTTATCATTTCAAAGCATGAACCATTAGACATATGGGAAGTGCTAAATCATTCTCATGACCAAACCCATCAACCACTTTGACCCTTTCTTCCCTTTTTGAGAGAACTACATCGGCTTGAGGCCCTAACAATCGGGGCTATGTAGGCAACACTCAGTTGACATGGGGTCTTCTGAGATTAGCTCAGCCATTCCTTCATCACATTCCTTCGTCACCTACCAATCACATCACAACTAATCACATATTTCCATAATCATTCACGTTGTCATAAACATTAGTTTCTATGAAAAATAATGCACATGGAAACTAACAACCCAAACACAAACTAATGTTACAGCATACATCATTACATCATAATAAAAAAGTTGTAACATCAACATCATAATCATTAACATCATCACGTTAATCATTCACATCATTCATAATCATTAACATAGCATAATCATAACATCAACATCAACATCATCATAAACATCATCATCATATCAAACCATATACATCTAAAAAATTCTAAAACATTAAACATCTATAACATCCATAACACATCAGTAATCTGGCCAAAATCTTATCATATATATCATCAATGTTTTACAATAGTACAATCTGTCTCTCTCTCTCAAAAAAAAATAATGTACAACTCGCATCAACAGCTCACAAGTTGGTATATACATAATGTCAAAAATTGCCTCAAGGTTGTGGTTATGGTGGTGGTGGTGGTGGCTTTGAAGATGTTGTATCATCTCCACCCTCTGATCTACACTGTCTATGAGAACTTGAAGCAGTCACTCGCGACATAGATCACTGTCAGCTCAGCTCAGCCCTCATCTTTGAGTATCATTGTATCTAAGAGAACCCCCTGATGGCCCCCTCATAATACGTGATCTCATCTAATGTAGTATTATACCTAGACATAGGTACAGTCTGCAGTGGACCCATCAACCCTACTACCACACCCTGCACTGAACCCTATGGCTGTGACTAAGTTGGCTACACTGATGCGGACTGTGCTGGCTCCTGAACTGGCTACTCAAGTGGATGCTGAATAGGGCCCTGCCCTCCAAACACCTGTCCTACCAAAGCCTGTGCCTAGGCTGTAGCTAATTGCCCCTATAAAATGGTGATTTGCCCTATCAATGCAGCCACCTAACCTATCAAAACTGTAACCTACCCCTGAAACCCTGTCACCTGCCCCTATAATGCTATGACCTGGCCCTGCAAAATGGTCACCTACCCTCATGCTGCATCCCTCTCTTGAATGGAAGCATCCCTCTCCTATCTCACAACATCTCTCTCTTTGGTCACTGCCTGTAGATCAAGCTATGGTCCTACCTACACCCCTATGTACTACTTTGCCCACAATGTCGAGTAGGCCTCTGTACATCCTAGATCTGCTATCCCAGGGCCTGCTAGTAACTCTTCAAAATTGGGCCCCTCTATCTCCTCTGGTAGTGGGAGTGGTGCCTCAATGTCATCTTGCCTGTATAGTGGGAAGGTGGGTGGCACATCATGTAGTAGCCCAAACTGGTGCCACACTCTCTCTGCTAGCACCCTCTCGAGCTTGCCAGCTCATCTACCCCTGACCCATCTCAAGCTCTGCACTCTGACCAGCTACTCTACCTGGTCTCTAAAGGCTAGGTACACTAGGTATAGTCTTTAAATAATATCTATAGGGATCAGGGCCTCTAGTACCCCTCTGTAGTAGTCGATGTCTCTGACTACTCCATCCATGCGCGTCTATGCCATGACCTCATGCCATCACCTGAACCCGACCCTGAAGCTGGTCTAAATCACCACTGGGAGGCTAAGAGGTTAGGTGACCACAATGTGCTCATATGCCTAGCAATGCAAGAGGTGGCCTATGCACAAGCTATACCGTCATCGCCGACTGATACCCCAGAGCTCTTTGTATAACTGGGCCAAAAAGATGGGCACCCAGGCAAACACTGTCTGTGTCTCAATCATCTCTATCAAAACTTTGGTCATAGTAACTAGAAACCTGCCTCACTCTACATCAGGCAGTGCATAGACTGTGATGCCAATCATCATCAAGATGGCTAGTCAATGCGCATCCTCATCCACAACATATAATGGCTCATAGGAAAAACTGGCTGAGTGGTAGCTCATCTCAGCCACATGCTCTCTAAATAGTGTAACCATCTATATATCATGCACCTCTCTTAGGCACGCATACAAGTCTGCTCTGTGTACTGGTAGCCACAAAATTTGGTACATATCCTTGATAGTAACGATCATCTCCCCTATCAATAAGTGGAAGGTGTTGGTGGAGTGATCCCATCACTCAATCAATGCCACCATAAAGCTCATGTCTCTTACCACCTGGTAGTATCACCGCAACCCATCGAGTCCCATGGTAGTCATCTAGACCCACTCCTCCCCAGTGATGTCTCGATGCATCCATGTCAACAATGTTGACAGATGATCCTGTAGCATCAGCGTCTGCCTCACCTGCATCTAACTAACACACACCAAACCCACATTAACAACTGACCACCATGACTCTTCTTCCCTTATGGGAGAACTACATCAGCGTGAGGCCCTAACGATCAGGGCTATGTAGGTAGCACTCAGTTGACATTTGGTCTCCTAAGGTTAGCTCAGCCATTCACCCATTTGTCTACCTACTTGACCATCTATCTCCCCCTTTATGCCTATCCCGACACTCGAGAAGCCCTTGGTGTGGCTTCAGCCCCTCGACTTGGTAATTTTCAAATCTTTCTTGACTAGGTAGCCATCGATATCAGTCACTTAGTTACTGACATCGATAGCTAAGTGACCGACATCAATCACTGGTCAGCTAACGTCGATAGATTCACCAGCGTCAGTGACTAGTTTGGCTCTAGGACCAAATGGGGCATGCCCTAAATTTAGGGCTTCCCCATTTCTTCTCCTAAAACCCCCCAAATCCCCCTAAAAACTTCTTAAACTCCCCTAATCACCCTACCCACCCTTCTAACTACCCCTCCCCCTCAATTTCTAGCTACAAACACTAAAAATTTCAAAAACAAACCAAAACAACCAAGTGCACCCCTTACCTCATCCCATCGATGCCACTGAGGTGGTATAATGGGTGTTGCTAGTGGTGGTCCTCCCATGGGGCCTCCTCCACCCTCTACCATCTCCTCTGTCTCACTTTCTCTGTAAACTCCTAGTGGCCCACAACCACCTCTTCAACTTCTACTAGACACTCCACTTTGCTCACTCTCTCCACCAATCACACTCTGACACCTCACACTATTGCACTGGTCACTTAGAAGTCACTTTCACTTAGTCAATCTAGAGCTCTCTTTTCTCACTTTGACAAAAATCACAAATGAATTTTGGTGGGCCACCCATCTAGTTTTGTCAGATTTGGTAGGCTGTTGACGTCGATAGAATCATGCTCTAGGCCACTGATGTCGGCTGATATCCACTGACATTGGCCTATTTTGGCCACTGACATCAGTTTTCCAACCAACGTCAGTGGCCCTAAACTATCCTTCTTCAAAATGACCAAAATCATGCCCATAATCACTAGTTTTCATAGTAGAAGTCATTTTAGCCTCCTCTTGGGGCACCCTTGAGATCACTTTTACCTCAGCCTGACTCGACCATAGACCTTGGAGATCACAACTATCTCCTCCAACCACTTTTGAGACAACTCTATCTTGGTTGTTTTAATTGATTATGCTACCTCATGACTAGTTAGCAAATTGTCCACGACCCCCACAAGTATCGGATCGCACTCCAGTTGATCCCCACTACTTGTGGCTTTTTCATGTTTTCCAAGAGCACTTCTTGAGCCTGGGATACTTGGAACATGATGACCATTAGAGCTACAACTTGGATCATTTAACCCAATCAACTACGACTAAATGTTGGGGACCAGTTATTTTGATTTTAGCACTCGACCTTTGACCACGACAATTTGACCTACCTATCATGTGGAGTGGCATATGCATAATCCCACCCTTTGCAGCATTCACACTCAAATTTTACCCTATCCATCCATTCTCTATCAAATTGACACCCAATATCAAGTTCCCTTCCCTCAACTCCTACTTTGATGGGGAAACACCTCATCCCATACCTGGGGCAACTTACTCCTATTTTTGTCTTGCAGTTCGTCAAAAATAACCAACAAGATAAAAAGGGGCAAATATAGACACCAAAATCATGTCTATTCTTTGGTCATCCTTCCCTTTAGTCCCCTTGGTCTACTTCCAAACATCCTTAACCCACACACTTATTAATTTAAAATAAATTAACTATTTTAAATTAATAACACCCTCCTTGACACATCACCCATGACACCTCACCTCACCTTGGATACCTCCATCACCCCATGCCAAATCTTAATTACGTAGACCCCATTTCAATCCTCCCATTAACCTCTCATGCTTATTTAATCTGCCTTTGGACCATTTTTCAATGACAATTAGACCTGGCAGTTGGAAGAATGGGCAAAAGGCTAAAAATAGCCTCTTTTCCCATTCTTTAGCCACTGACGTCAGTCACGAGTCGGTCGATGTCGGTGGTATCACCGATGTCAGTTCTTTTAAAACTAAATTTCAGCTCCTATTAACCCCCCCTGCGAATGTGAATTCTCTTGCTCCAGGTTCCAAGTTCTCTTGCTCCTCGACTCCTTACATGCATTAGCATCCCAACAACACTCTCCAGGCTCAAGAATTCTACATCAGTCACTCCACCCCGAATTGAAGGTTGCACGAAGTCTCCCATATCAGCCATAATAGAAATAGGCCTTCTACACTTCTGGTTCTCTACAAAAGCTAAGTATTTCTGCTACTTTATATTTCAGTATTCTTTTAAATCCATTTGGTAATCAGCCTATTGCCCATTTTTAAGCACTATTGACATGACCCAACCTATTCTTCTCAGAAAGGCTGAAAAGCCTTCCCTCATCCTTATCTCCCTTTCACCCCTGTCCTCTATCTGGTCCCTTTTTTAGGCCATACTCTTTGCCCTGCAAATCATACACAAGCCATTAAAACTCCCACAGACATCCCAAACCATTCTATTGACCACAAACAGACCTGAGACTCATCTAAAGCCCCATTGCCCCCACTGACGTCAGCGTCTAGGGTCATTGCCCCTATCGACGTCGACAGAATAACCGACGTCGACAACCTTAACCAACTAACACTGGCAGAACTACCGATGTCAGTGACTGTGGAAGATAGATTGCTAAATATAGGTACACATTATTTGTATCTCTTTTATTCAGTCTTTCATCATTTCTATTTCTAGCAATATTCTCTTTATCAACTAGTGGACTGTCACCCCTCCAAGAAGTCTTTGCACTTCTGGGATCGAGCTTTGCTTGGCAGTCCACCACCTATCTATCTAACAATTTCCTTGTTTAAGTCTTTCTTATATACAGGTGTCATCCTCCACAGCCAAAGAGGAGCTCCTTCAGTCATCTAGATACGGTGCACAAACTTCATCTGGGTATCATCTAACCCTTGACCATTATCATAGTTTCTTTCATCTTCTAAATGTGGAAAAGAAAAAATAGTTAAAAACACTTCCCAAGTGCAAGTAGCCTATTCTTGAATATCTTAACCTTTTCTTAGTTGTCCTTCTTCATTGTGATGCTTGCTTTTTAATTTTTTAATTGGTCATCCTCATTGAAAATAATTTTGAGAGTGACCAAGCCTTTGAGAAGTTTATTTTTCTTCAACTGAACAATCTAGTTACCATACTACTACTGTAACTTGGCTTGATTTCTAGAGGTAAACTTAGCCTCCTCTTGCAAGAGGAATGCTATCTATTGATCATTATCAAACACCTACTAGTTGGTGATGTTATCAGGCATAGAGGGTCTGATTACCAATTTTAAATGGCATGGACTGTTGTCTCATCCTATCTCCTTGGGGATGTCAAACTGAGCACCATCTGTTGCTAATTTGTCTGCTTTCTTATTCTACTATCTTGGTATGGAAATAAAATTTAAAGCAAGAAAACTCTCCACTAATTCCCATAACCTATGCTTGTAAGACATTAGCAAGGAATTCTTGGTCAGATTTTAGCCTCTCACTTGATTTATGATCAACTCACTATCCCCAAAAACTTGCATCTTTATAATTCATCTTTTCATTGCCCACTCCAAACCATGAATGAGGGACTCATATTTTGCAACATTTCATGTGTAATAAAATTATAACCTAAAATTCAAGAAGTATTTCTCCTTTGAGGGGGAAATTAGTATTACGTACTCCACCACTAGCTCCCAGTTTGCTTCTTGAGCCATCAAAGAAGAGTTGCCATAAACCTGAGCCTTCTTGGTTTGCCTTCATCAAATTTGATATAAAAGTACCCTCTTCATGCATATAATAAATATTGAGGCCTGCCTCTTCTATGAAATTCTATGGGTCATGTTCAAAGTTGTCACTTCCCCATTCATCTAAGAGCAGGTCAGCAACTCCTTCAAGGATAGAGGGCAGAGATTGATCCACTAGGAATCCTTCTTCATCAATAATGGCATAGCTGACATTCACCACTTTGAGTGAGTATGGCTCTAGATAATCTTTATAGATTGGCTTTGACTCAATCTTGACTTTAGTCCCATATTTAGTTCTAAAAACCATTTAAGACCAGTTTGTTACTAGGTACCCACCTATTTTAGATGTGAAATCCTTGGATAAGCAGATAGCAAATTAGGGAGGAACATCTGCCACTACCATGTCATGGGGAACTAACAAAGTGGGATAGGCGTGTAGCATTAGATTCAAGCCTTTCACTACTCCTAGTGTCTTGGCTGGTGATCCATCCAGCTGTAGGACTCCCTTGGTCATTTCTTCATATTTGAACCCTAGTTTATCTCCTATACATTTTGGCATTATTGAGGTGCTTTCCCCACTATTGATAATGCAATTGTGCTCCAAAAAATCTCCTATTACTAAGGATAGATAAAAATGGGGAACCTTTTCTTCTTTCTTTACTTGGCCTACTATGGAGGGGTGAGTATTCATGATCAAAACATTATCAACTTTTATTTGGACAATTAGTTGATATAGCTCATGCAACTCCTTCTAGAGTATGTCCTTTTGTCCCAGCATTGCCAATGAATCCCATAAGGAGATATTCATGTGTATCTTCTTCATCTACTCTACCACATTGATTTGAGGGTTTTTCCCTTTCAAAATTTCTTTGGGAATGCTTGAAGCCTGAGGCACAAGTTGAGGAGTTGAGGGCACAACCGGTGGCCTTTAATTTTTAAATTTCTAGCTCTCATGTGATGATGAAGATGATGCAAATGTTTAGGCAGCTACCTAAGCTTATTCCATAGCTCTCCTTTTGGACCTTATGTTGGCTACAACATAATCACCTTGGTTGTTCATACTACCCACATAGTTGATTACATAGAATTCGCCTTCTAGGTGATTCATGAGAGTGAAATCAGACTGAGCCTGCCTGGTTGTACTGATGCCTCAAATCTTGAGAATTGGGTGGTTGCCTAATTGTCTTGTGCATTCATATACTGACTTAGTGTCTCATTTGTGTAAGTAGCCTGATCTTCACCATAACCCAGGGGTGAGAAATTTGGTTGTTCTTATACCAGATTATTTTGAGTAGGCATAAGAACCTTGGATGATGAAGGAACATCTAGATTATACCCTTGATAAGGTCTGGATTATGCAAACTAACCCTATCTTTGATTATAATTCTAAAAGGGGGTCTATTTACTTGTCCAAACAACTGATATCCCTGATTTGGTTGATAGTTTTGAGCTTGTTGCCTTTTTAGAGCCATTAGTTCATTGGTCACGCTTTATAACAAGATCTTAACTTCATGAAGGTCATTGGGCTAAGTAGCAGTCAGCTTTTATATGCCAGACATAAGAGCTAAGGTGGGTGCAATAGTCTAGACTGGAGATAGCAATTTAGGGAAGTGTGGTATATGAGGTCTATGGGCTATCTTTCCTGCTTGCACTAGGCAATTTTTAGTAGCTATGGCTATTTCATAGGTAGTTAGCAACACTTGTCCTCCTATGGACTATATCATGACAACAATGTCACTATTCAAAGCTTTTAAATAGTATAGGAAGGCATAGTTTGGGGTTGGTCTCACCAAAATAGGGATTCTATCCTAGGTCTTTTGAAATCTGGTATTGAAATCTTTCATGAACTCATGTGGAGCTCTTTTCATGGTAGTTAGTTACTCAGCAAGAGAGAGGTGATCACTCTTCTCCCTGAATCTATTTGTTAAGAGAGTGCCTAATTAATTCCATGTGATGATTGAATTCATAGGTAAAGTCCCATACCAGTCCAGAACCTTACCCTTAAAAGATAATGCCAACAACCTGATAGCAATGTTATCTTCAGTGACATTATGAATATTACATAGGTTGGCAATATTTTAGATGTGCTCAATGGCAGTAATAGGCCCCTCCCCATTAAAAAGATGAACACTCTTAAGAGTCATCCCTGGGATTGGGTCATAATGTAGAAGGTTTAATGGGCTTTGACCATGAAGGGCTATGAAAGGTAAAGCCATGGTGATAACAGGGTTCTACCAGGGTCTCCTTATGTAAGTATATTTTATAGAAAGTCTAGGAAAATGAGTGGTTGTATAGGGATGAGTCCCTAAAAACCTCAGTCACCTTGCTGAGTTTAATGGGAGCTCAATGAATTCGAAAGGGACACCCTTGGTAGAAGATCTTGTGGTGACCTTAAGTATGGAATGTCAGACTGATCTCTACCTAGAGATTGATGTTCTTGAAAATGGAGTCACCAGATGCTAGATTAGTGGTTCATTATTAATGTAATAGGACCAGCATCAATCTTGGAACTTTTTTGAGCACTAAAAATTCATCCCATCAGGCATGCCAAAAACTATTGACACTATGGATTACACCCTTGAAAAAGGTTGATCTTCTCTCTTCCTTGCGGCACACTAGAAACTCCCCTCTTGTTTTGGGTTTGGCAAAACTGAGGGAATCTCTAGATAATGGCTAGCTCCCTTTGATGCATCTCTGAAGTCTTTTGCTACTACTACTAATATTGCCTGGGGGGGAAATGGGAAAAGGAATAACTATAATAGAAACTATCTAAACGGTGATGCACCAAACAAGTTTGATCTACTCAGCAATATAAACACTTCAAACCAAGAAAAGGATGAACATACACTTTATTAGATAGAAAAAACTAGACTGTAGGGAGCTTTAATAGGGAGTCTTGGTGAAGATACAAATAAGAGGAACTTACCACAGGGGCTGTAAAAAACACACTGTCTAATAATTACTCCTCTGTCTCCACGCTCCAATTGAAATCACTTCCTGTTAACTTGTAGAAATGGTCTTGGCCATACTAGGTGTGTTTGTATCAATCCATGAAAGCATCAAGCTAAAATGACTGAACATAGAGTTGATACGTAGACATACTTAGAAATA
This sequence comes from Torreya grandis, assembly GCA_037957365.1. NCBI lineage: Eukaryota > Viridiplantae > Streptophyta > Pinopsida > Cupressales > Taxaceae > Torreya > Torreya grandis. The sequence continues at coordinate 96,541 of JARHVA010007191.1, forward strand.
TAACCATTTAAATAGAGGTAAAACACATTCTTATTGATTCAAGGTGAAATTTGGCAGGGCTTCACCTTACAAAATGAGAGATGTCTTTCTTAAGTCAGAGGCTACAATATATATCATAGAGGGAAAATACTTTTCCACCTTCCAAAATAGTGGCCCATGCTACGTTGAACATATTGGGAAGAGGAAACCGCTAAAGGGACCATGCTATGGATGTCACAAGTCTTGACTTTGTTGCATAACCTGTATTAAATGTTACTACAAAAGCATGGATTACTTGATCATTTGAAATGACAAGGCAACCCCTTTTTATGAAACTCATATGACTATCTTCTCATCCATGCTCATATCAAGAAAAATGGGCTGCACCATTAAAGCTTTCACTCTTTGATGACCACTTGGTGGAGACTGTTTCATCCATGATTATAACTTCTCCTACTAACACCTCCTTTTGCCACTTGGGTTGATCTGATTCATGTTTGTGCTTGGCTGGGTGCATCCTTTGGAACATTCCAAATGTTGTCCTATGTGTGCATGTCTATGTTTTGGATTATCTATTTGGTTCCCTCTTTCCTTGATATTCCTTATCTCCTTTTGATGATTTGAGCTCTTGGGTTATCTTCTCATCTTTGCTGGCTCCTTGGGCTCCTTTCTCAGCGGGTAGTGCATCCTGTTAAAGTTTATGTTTGCAGGCCTATCACCTATTTGAAAACCAATGTCTATTTTTCCACCTTGAATTTTACATTCATGCACCCATCACTGGTCATTTGAACCTCCAACGACTAGTTTTCCATGCTAAAATTGATGTGCTCATGTGCGTCACCCCTTTGGTCATTTCTTCAACTTTCCAATTCCTTCATACTTTCACATTTGAACCTTCTTGAAGGGAAGGTACCCCTTTGGAAAATGGAAAAGGTCCCCTTTTGGGTCGTTGGGAGTTCTCTGCAAGCGCACTTTCCCTTCGGGCTCCTTTAGGCTCTTTTGTCTTCTCAATTCCTTCGAACAAAATGTCTGAAGGAATTCCTTCAGATATTTTACCCAAAGGAAGTCTTTCCTTTAAATTTGACACCCTTTTCTTTGAATTTCCTTCAAACAAAAGTCTAAAGGAATTCCTTCAGACATTTTGTCTGAGGGAATTTTCCCTTGGTCCCTTGTTTTTGAATTTCTTCAGACAAAATGTATGAGGGAATTCCTTCAGGCATTTTGTCTGAAGAAATTCATCCATTGATTCTTCCTTGTATTTTCCTTTAGACATTTTATCTAAAGGACCTTTGAACTTTGCCTTTTTCCATGGATTTCCTTTGGACAAAAGTCCAAAGGAATCCTTTGCCTTGCTTACTTTTCTGAAGGAAAACTTTCCTTTCGGTATTCTCTTTAATCCCTACGCAAGTGTTCCCTACCCTTTGCAAGGGCACTTTGGGTCTTGAAATGCCCCTTCAAAACTTTTAATTTGGTCTTGCCACCAACCAAGGTGCCCTCCAAAGGAAATATGTTTCCCTTTTTTGTGAACTTCGTAGACCATTTCAGGTTCTTCAATCGCTTCTAATTATAGAAGTAGACAAGTAATGTACCTACACAAACTTTATTTGCACTAGACTAAGCAAAATGACAAAACACTTGGCTTTTTCATGGAACAGGTCTCATAGTGGGTATTTTACACAAAGGAGCTGAGGGGTGACTTATCCAAATCATGGATGTGAAAGACTCTTTGTAAAGAAAAGGAGGGGGTGCCCAATTTGGCCTTAAGAACCAAAAATTGGTCAACAGGCATACAAGTGAAATACATGTAAAGTATTCCATATACGCAGTAATTCTAAGTGCCCAATTTTTATATTTATCATTTGAAAGACATGCTTGAAGGTTCATGAATGGATTGGATTTTTGATCTTGAGGCATGGACATAAAAACACACATCTTAATGCATCCTTTTGAATTAAAATATCAAAATAAAACTTTGGTCATGTTAAACACCATGAATTTTATCTAATATTTTCTTGAAAATATTAGTACAACATTGACTACACTCTCTTGTTTTATATATATATATATATATATATATATATATATATATATATATATATATATATAAATTCTAAGTATGCCTTTTTTTAGTGCTATATGTTGTAACTATACATGTTCATATTTGTTTATGTATCTTTTCATTAATTGATGAAAACTGAAAAAAATTATATGGTTTTAAACTAGACCTAATTCTACACACATTCAAGAAAAAATATTTTTTGAGGTATTTACATGACTCCACTATTGTCTATACATTATTGATCATATTTCAAGGTCTATTGACTTGTGAAATTAGTAAAAGAATAAATATTCATTAATTAATTTAAAAAATATATAAGTTGTAAACTAGATTATATTATCTAACTTTCCAGCAAAGGGTTTAAAAAAAACTAAAAGATGCTAAAAAATTAATTAGCCACATGAAAATCTATCTACACTAATTTTTATAAAAAAAAGTACTTACTCTTTTAATTTATGATGTTTGACCTAATTATAATTGACCATTTCAAAAAAAAAAGTAGTTTATATACTAGACTCAAAATGATACAATTTATGTTCTTATGACATCTTCAAATTTTTATTTTAGGTGTCTCAAATAATTTGTACAAGTTGAGTTTTCTTGTTTTTCAGGGAAAAGATGTTCACTTAAGACCCCCTTTTGGCCTCTGAATTCCATGCACTTACCTATATATAAGGTATAGGTCTAACATTTATTATACTATGAGATAATCAATAGGGATAGAGAGATAGTGGATGGGATCCTTTTGGTAGTGGAAAGGTCTAGAACTAAGAACAACCATGCTATGTATTTTCCAAGTGTACAAGACTAAGGTTCTATATAATTTAGATTTAGTATTTACACCATCTATACTAAGTTGTTGGCTTTCTCATACCAAAAACCTAACCTAATCCATATAAATAAAGTAATCCATTAAAAACATTAGATGCTCATATTTTGGATTTCAATATGTCCACTCACTATTCCTTTTTAGCTATATATGCAACATGATGATTGATGCCCTTAATTATATCTCCTCTAGAATGATGTGGAGAGACACCATATGAAACCTAAAATAATTTGACCTTAGCAACCAAATTTGGTATATTATCCTTAATTTTTTTTATATTGCATAGGCACACTCATGTCATTTTGAACCTTTAGAAAGAGTGATCTTACTTATAACTTCTATTATTAAATTAGGGGAACCCGATGTAGAATATAATTATTTTAGGACCTCAACATTATCATAATTATTTAGATAAGTGTTGCTAACCAAATTTAAGGTTATTTAAATAACCTGAAATATCATAATAAAAATAATAATAGCTCCTTTACCTTCCAAATCTCAAAACCATTTTTATAGATACTATTTATACTAAGTCACTCGTTGAAATCCCTAATCACTATGTAATTTTCAAACATTGTTTTGTCAATAATTTCAAAAATATTTCAAGTTGTATACACATTTTTAATGTAAGAGTATGTTCGTCCACTATATTATATTTTAGATTATAAAAATTGACATGTCTAATGAATGTATAAGTTCATATTCAAACTATTCATTAGTGTAGGAATCCCCATGCTATACTCTCATGATAGTGTTATACATTTTATAATCAAATATGAATAATAATCTTTTGGAAACTCTTTTTGAAAAATTTTGGGGCCCCTTTCCCTACACAATCCCACATGATCTCTGAAAGAGAATAAATTTCAATTAAAAATTATATAACCCATATTTATTTTCCTCGGTTTTAGAAGAAGCTATGATGATGATATAAACTTTATAGGATTTGTATGGGCATGGAAATCATGAAAAATGGTAAAAGTGGCAAGTCCTATACAAGATAACTTCTGGAGTATGACATGTTAAACATTAAAGTCTCATTATTATTTAAAAGTAACACTTTAATGCATTTAAACACTTAATTTTAGTAAGAGGAGTTACTAGTTGTAGGTATTTTTTAAGTCATAGAATTATATTATTTTAGGGTATTTCTATGTTTATTAACTATGAAGAGTGCTGAAATTTGGGGTTTAACATTGTATGATTTATAAATATTAGGAGACTTTCTATAAAATTATATAATATCCATTTTCCTTTCAAAATTTAATATGTATATTAAAATAATATTTTATATATTAATTACTAAAAACTAATACATAAAATAATTTAAAATTCTGTGCATGTAAGATATACATTGACATTATATAAATTTATCCTTGATTACTTCTTTAGAGTCATCCTAGAGCAGTATAATTTTGGTACATCATGTTTGTCTTCATAATTTTCCCAATAGCCACCCACTATGGAATATTCCTACATGAAGTACCCAAAATTTTCTCAATGGCCTTGTGGATGTTGAATGATGATCTCACCTCTAATGGGTGAAGAGTTTCTCTTTCCTCTTCACTATCTATTATTTTTTACTTAGGCCATACAGAGAAGGTGTATTTTCCAAATTTAAATGGAAAATGTGTGCCAAGCTTGTGCTTTTCAGATATAAATTTATGAAATTCAATAAGCTATCAGTATAACTCTATAAATTATCTTATGTCCTCACATTATTTGATAGCTTGTAAGGAGTGTAATTGGATCCACATACTCTAAGGTATAGAAAGTTGGAAAATTGGATGAACAAATAACCCTATGTTATAATTTTTTTTTTTTCACCTCCACCAACATCCTTTTGTTGAAATAAATTTCTAACATCCTGATGATGTAGAAAAAAAGGTGTCATTGACATGTTTGAAATGTTTGGAACTTGATTTGAGTTAGAACTAGGGGTAATACTCATATTCCATATTTTTTCCTAGGCTCATAATTCCTTCCTTTTATAATCTTGGGAAGATTCATCTTCTTACCACTCAATATACAAAATATCAAGTCATGTATAAATTTCATATTTCCCCCACCTCACAGAATCATTTGTGGATGTCGAGACATATGACTAGTCGATGAATTGATTCATTTTGATTATGATGTAGATAAACTTGTACATCAATTTTTAAATGGTGTGATAAATATGGTTTTTTACCACTATTTTGAGGAGAGTGATCATATCATTCATGTCTTCTCTAAATTCACTCAATGGTAGATTTTTTAGAAGTATCATGGAAGAAAGCCACTATCAACAAATGGTTTTTAGAATATTTAAAAGGTTATTTAGATTTTCATCACAATATTTATTAACATACTTGATTGTCAATCTAACGATTTATTAATGATCAAGGATCCCAAATTTTTTTTGAATGTATTACGTCATGAAAGGGAGCACAATTTCATCAACAAAGTTGATGACTTATCAAGTCTCTAGATTGTTATTATTTTCACAAGCTATCACTAGTTTTGAGCACTACACAAAGACTAGGATTTTTTTTTGAAGTAGGGTACTGTCATATATGTTAGATTCAAATGAAAATTTTATCTCTACATTGATTCTCTCATAAAAATACTCCATATTGATATGTTTTAGATTCACGTTAGTGATGTTTTCATAATCTAAATCCAACTTGTTTGGGGGAGTGAATTATTTAAAATATTTGTTCCAATGGATGCAACAAACATAAAATTTTACCCACAAAACCAAAACCTATGTTATCCATTCACACCACTTTGGATTGAATTTGAAGTGAATTAGGGTAATCATTCATAAATGTGTCTAAACTTTCTCCCATTTTACCTTATTGCAAGTGGATATAGTCTTGTTTTTTCCAATTTGGCCTATAAGGAACTTAATCAAAAGTAATTTTGGTATAAAGGGGTTTTTGGGTATGCAAAGATCACCAATGGAGCTTAAGTTTCCCTAATTACACCATGTTGGCCTAGATTCACTATAGATTAAGATTATCATAGACAAATGTGTCCAAAATTATCTGCATTTACCCATGCCACATGGATGTGGTGTTGTTATGTTACTTTTAGATTATATGTGACCTAATTTTAAGTGAAATAAACATAAACAAGTGGTTGGGTCCATGTTAAATACCAAAGGGACCTACATTGTACCAATCACATTAATTTAGCCTCTATTCAAAATGAATTGAATTGATCATGCATGAATGTGTTCCAAATTATTTGTATTTTCCCTCATTATAAGTGGATACAGTGTTGTGTTTATTTTGACTTGTAAGCCCTTAAATTTAAATTTAAATTTAAAATGGCATAAAGTCATGGTTTGGTGTGTGTGTCGGTCATCAATGCAACCTATGTTTCCCCAATCACATCACTTTATCTTGAATTCAAAGTGAAATTATTCACATTTCCATGGTTTTAAGTGGATATGGTATTATTGTGTCAATTTTTGCATATAATGGAGTTAATTTTAAGTAAAAACAACATAAATTGGTGGTTAGTTGTGCAAGGGTTACAATACAACTTACATTGCCACAATCACATCTTTTTTGTTGAATTAGAGAGAAATGGGGTGATCATAAACAAATGTGCCTAAAATTGTTTTCACTTACCTTGGTAACAATTAGATATGGTGTTTTACGTCTCCTTTGTCCTATAAGGTACTTAATCATAAGTAAAATTGGCATAAAGGGGTGGTTGGGTGTGTATGGGTCACTAATGTGACCTATGTTTCCCCATGTACACCACTTTGGCATGAATTCAAACTCATTTAGGCTGATCACACGTAATTGTGCCCCAAATTATCTCCATTTACACTAGTCACAAATTATTATGGTGTTATTATGTCATTTTTGGCCTATAAGGGACCTAATTATAAGTAAAATCAACATAAATGAGTGGTTAGCTGCGTGTTGGTTTGTAAAATTTAATTTTGACAAACTAAGAGCTCTTAGAAATGACAAGAAGTGATCTAGAAGGCCCAAAAATATAAAACATGACTATATGTTTACCCTAAATGGACATCAATTACAAAAGTTATGCCATGAAATCCCTAGGTTCAATACTATAATCCTAAAAATGACTAAGAATTGATTAGATTAGATGTTTAAAAGCTATTTTATAACAAGTAAGTCATGTAGCTATGAGACCAATTATATAAGATGCATAATGACCCTAATTTCTTATATTTAATGTAATATATTTAAAGTATTATACTTAATATTTATTTTAGTAAACCATCCCCCCCATCTTTAAATTAATCACCTTTTTACATCATAAAGATTCATACATGTACCTCTTAGGGACATGTATGTGTTATAGCACATAAGTGTTTTTCCTGTGTAGTCTCAAAAACATGCCTATAGGCTCATAAATGGCTTGGATTCTCAATCCTTTGGCCTAGACCTACAAACACATAGTTGAATCCATGTTTTCTAATTGAAAATAATAAAATCCAACTCTTTAGTCATAAACACTAAATTTCATCAAGCCATTTCCTAAACCTATTACTACAACGTTGAACACTCTCTCCTCTTTCCATATATATCATTTTTATTTTTTTGAATATTTTAAGGTTTTTATCTATGTTTATTTCTAAGTATGTCTTTTTTAAGCCACTCTATACCACAACTATGCACGCCTATATTTATCTATGTATTTTTTTTGTTCGTCCAAATGCAAAAACAAATATATGGTCACTAAGTAGGCTTAATTATATGCACATTAAAAAAAACTAGGGTTAAAGCACATAAATGAGTCCCACTTGGCAGCCAAGTCCATCAAAATATGAAAAACATTGGGGTTCATTCTAAACCACTTCATTTTAACCCCCTTTATTCTAACCTCCACATGTACTTTTTGAATGGGATTGGAAATAAGGGGGTTATAATGAAGGGGGTTCAAATGAAGGGGGTTCGAATAAAGGGTTTTAAATGTTTACTCTATGCATGCAATTAATTTAAATAATGTAACCAATGAAATGATGTATTTTGACTGGCAGCCAGTAAAAGAGATCTAGGGCAGTCTTCTACTCCTTAGGTAAAATTTTGAGAAATTGGTCAGTCAATTTGTAAAAGGAAGTAGTCTAGAAACTTGTTCATTGTAAAATATTTTCAGTTGTCATTTTTGAGAAGGAAGCTCTAGAGGAATTTCTTGAACATGAGGCAAGGTATTTAGAAAGGGGTTTAGTTTACAAGTTTGATAGGGTTTAGCTTTCCCTTCTTAGCCTTCATCAATGGATTTTTCATTCATGGTGGTCGATATTGGAAGATAGTTTGGAATTATATCTCTATGCTAGAGGATTATTTATTATGGTTTTTAAATCTCTTATAGATCATAATAAGATCTTATAATCCAAATCTTAGAGCTTTTATGATCCAAGAGGTTCTATATTTGCTCTAAAAATGAAGTCATAAAAATCCAAATTGATCATTTGCATAGTGTAGAGATTGATGAGAGATTTTTGGTGCATTTTGAATGGATATATTTTGAGTCTATATGCATAATATATTACATGCTAAAGTTTAAGATCAACAGGTTAAAAATAGTGACACAAGGTGATGTGATACAAATCTAGCATGCCAAGTGGACCAATCATGTGATGACACATGGTAACGAGTTCATGTAAAAAAAATTGGGTTTGGTTTTCATCCTTCATCTTTGATAGTGTATGGTGGTAGTCAAATAGGCCCCACTATTTTCTCACTAGGGGCCCTCAATGAGGGTTGACACACTTTTTGTGAGGAGGGGTACCTTTTCTACCTTTACTTCATAGTTCTATGTATTCTTGGTTATATTTAAACATCAATTTTATTGTAAACCCACGCATGTGGGATATATCATATTTCATTTTAATAATTCAACCAAGTGTCGAGCCAACACCCTACCACTTGGTCAAGCCAACATAGTGTTATGTGGTCAAAGTACCACTATTTTACTATGGATGGATGTTGAGTCAAAAGCCCAACATAGACTATCATTACCCACACCAAGTCATAATGTTGAGTTTGGGTCATGACACACAATACACACAACCTCCATCAACTATGCTAAGCACCTTTGCCAATAAAAGGCATATTGACAACTTTAAAGATGGAGGCCTGAGCTTTTAAAAAGCTAAAAGTTGTTTCCATTTACCAATGTCGGACAAAAAGAATAGTTTCAATCCTAAATACAAATCCGAGAGAAGATATTTGAACCTTTGTTGTCACGGTAAAAGGATAAGGGTCTCACTAACTCAGCCATGTGTGATAACACATATATAAACCCATGAATTTGTAATTGAAGGATATGTTTATGAATATTGAGTGAAAAAGAAGGGTGATATAAAGACTTAGAGAAATTTTTTAAGTCCTCAAGCTATATATTTTAGTTTGAGAGTATCTCTTCAATAAATTTAAGGCCAAAAAGATGATTTTGAGTTACTCCTAAATAATTGTAAGTGTTTGGTGATAAGTTTAATAGGATTCATCCCCATTTGAGTGGATATGTAAACATAAGATTTTAAGCCAAACTCTATTATCAAATTGGTTCGGTGTCTTTTCTATCAATTTGCCTCTACTACTATTTTCACTTTTAAATTTCAATCCATGTGAATATTTTAAATTCTATTTTAAAAATTGTAATCATTTTAAATCATTTAAAAAGGTACAATCATTAAATAAAGTGTGTTTTTTTATTTTTTGATACTTGTTTAATTTTATGATTATGGATCATTTGATCATCATCTTATTCTTCTAAAACCTTGGTTTGCATATTTTAACCCTTTATCTACAAATATTTGGTTACACCCATTTGGGTGCAACTGGCATATCTTCCTCTCCAATTTTGGTCATAATCTAGATTAGTGGTTATTGGAAAATCCTTGGAGAATTTATTGGAAATTGATGCATCTTCTTTGAATTTTTCCCCAACAACCTTTATTAGGGTTCTTGTATGTTTGGATATTTCCCAAGCCCTGCCTGATAAGAGTGAGTTGAGAGTTAAAGATAGATGTTAGTCTCAAACCCTTGATTATGAGGGCCTTCCCTTCAGGTGTAAGAATTGCTTCAAAATTGGTCATTTGGATGATTCTTGTCTAAATTCAAAGCATAATGTGGCATCTTCATGGTGGTAGGATGTAAGTGAAGAGTTATTCATATTTTTTCTAGAAAATGATCATGTTTTATCCTTAGACACTATTGAAGAATTCCTTATAGAGGAGGAATCTAAAGTGGGGTTAGCTAACTTGGTGTCATCACCTCAGCTCTTGAATGTTATTGGATTAACTATAAAGAGTAATAGGGATTCAGATAATAGAAATATGATTGGTATAATTTCATCTGAGGAAAGGTATATCTCTCCATGTTTGGATACATTTCATTTGATTAATTCAAAATAATTAATGATAGTTAGAAATAAGAAAAGAGTACAATCATACCTAATCCTACTTCTAAGATACTTTGCTCTCATAACATAGTGAAAATGGATGAAACGTAGTAATTTTAGTTTAATGTTTTAGTAATTTTTGTTATTTTTTGATATGTTGAAGTATTTTTTAATACTTTGGGTGGTTGGGTTTGAATGAAATATGTTGAATAGATGCCTTGATGGTTTTTTTTGTTAAACTAGTTCTATTTGGTTTTCTAAGTAAATTTGCTACCAGGAAAGGGCCTTGTAATCCCTAAAATCGATCAAAAAAAGATAGTTGCCATATGAAAAGAGGTGTTCAACTACATTTCAATGATAAATAATTATGGAAATATATTAGAATTTAAGATTTGTAATATGTTAGTATAGTTGTTTTTCCCACTGGTTTTTGCCTACATGGTCACATGGCCATTTTATGTTATTTAAGATTCCTTAGGTTAGTTATAAAGGGTCCATAGGATAATTATATTTTAATGTAATTAATTAATTATAAAAATTAGGAACTTTCTCATGTTGCCCTAATTTTCCTTATATATACCCCACTTTTCCTTTTTGGAAGGTTAATCAATTGAATGCATTATTTTTTATTCTCTTAGAATTCCAGAGCTCTCTATAGGAATCAACATTGTTGATTGGACACTATTAAGAGATATTGGCACACTTTTTCATGGTATCAAATCCTTCCTAACATCCTCATGCATCAAACTCTCTGGTAATATCCTCCATGCGTTCACCTTGTTGTGATGTTTTCCTCTATTTTGGCCACTATTTTTGACATTGGAGGCATTTTATTAATTTACCTTGAAACTTATGTGAAAATGCCTTTGATGAAAAATATGTGTCCAAAGATTTTTTGGGTTTTTTTAGATCTAAAATGTGTTGCTTTTAGTTTTTTGAGAAAGTTCATGGATTTTCCTAAAAATTAATTTCTTCCATCTGGTCAGATATCTGTACGAATAAAGTAATCAAGTCTGCAAACCCTAGTTTACTCTTAGTAGACCAAATCAGGTTCTCAAAGGTTTATTACTTGATTTTAGACCAAATCAAGTTTTCAAAGTGTTACAACTTGCTTGCAAGACCCATTCGAGCTTTCAGTATTACTTTACTTCTAATTCATGAATTTAATTAAAGTAGTTCAAAAATCCCAAATTATATTGGAAGTAATTAGGTTTCTCAATGCCAACAACTGGGAAGTAATCAGGGTTCTCAACCCTGACAACTTAATCACAGACCAAATTGGGTTTTTTGAGTTACTTTACTTTGAATTTGGGAACTTTACGTAAAGTAGTCTAAGAAACCCAAAATACACTGCAAGAAGTAATCCGTCTTCTCCAAGGTAATTACTTAGAAGTAATCATGCTTATTCAACACAACTACTCATTTACTTTTATAAGTTGCAGTTGTTTGAAACTTTGATTTATTCTTCGTAGACCAAATCAGGTTCTCCAAGGTCCATTACTGACTACTCATTTTATTTTTTAAGTTGTAGTTATTTAAAACCCTAAAGTAAAGTTGTTCAAATAACCCAAAATACATTACCAAGAAGTAATCAAGTTTTCTAGGGTTAATTACTTCTTACTTTTAAAGTAAAGTAGTTACAAGAACCTGAAGTAATGCAGTTGTAAGAACCCAAAATGCACTAAGAAGACCTATTTGAGTTTTCCAGGGTCAATTAATTCTTACTTTTTAAGTAAAGTAGTTACAAGAACCCAAAGTAAAGCAGTGTTGAAACCCCAAGTGACTTTCAGGAGAGCATCAACTTTTAGGTGAAAGGTAATGAAGAAATAGAGTAAAGTTATTTCCACATTTTTAGATGAAAAAACACAAGTCTAGTAAAAAAATTCCATTTTTGGAAAGGGTCCAGGAATATATGGGAGTAAGAACCAGTAAGTGCTATAACTTTCAATTCATATCTCGTTTTGGGGTGTCATTTTTTTGAAATTCATATTTTATTGAGATATAGGCATTGGTGACATTTTTTTAGGACTTTTGTAAAATCCATTTTTTACAAGGTCTAATAGCTTAAAACTCTCTTCAAACCTTTATACCTTTCCTCTTGGATGCATTATCAATTGTGCACAATGTCCCTCTCATACTTTCTTACACTGATTGATCATAGACACATTCTCAACTGTGCCCAATGCCCAAGACTAAGCATGTGTGTATTGTAACTTTAGGTGGGTATTCTTGATAGTTTAGGGATTACTTGTACTATGTGATTTATTTTCATTGATTTCATTTAAATTCTAAAAATTTGTCTCATTATAATATTAACTAATAGATCTAAACATTAAACCACTCACATCATGTAATTATCTCAAGTGGAAGTCTAAAATGCAGCTCACTTTGAGAGGTAAAGGACTCTATTAGATTACTATGGGTGAAGAAACTAAGCCATCTACTTATACAACAAAGGTTAAGTGGTATAATAGATGTGATGAATCCTATGGGTTTCTATGCCTGTTAATGTTTCCTAACCTCTTATTTCATGTTGAATCTACAAAAAATTTAAATGAAGTTTGAACAATCTTGGACAAGCTTTTTGGAGTGCAGGACATCATGAGGGTTCATAAGCTAAAGAATGAGCTCATCACATTGAGTCCAGGTAACTATGACACCCTACAAGACTTCTTTAAAAAGTTTAAATCACTAAGACTATAATTAAAACAATATGACATTGGAAAAATAGATGACTAGTTGATTATATCCGTGCTTGCAAATTTGGACATGACTATTCAGTTTTTATCTCTACATTTACATGCACATCAATCCACTTGGAAAATTCCATCATTTGATGAGTTTGTTTCTAATCTAACTCAAGAGAATGATAAGTTGGTTAAAATGGGTACACTGAAGCCTTCAAAAGCACATGCCTTGATTGTCAATCAGGACAAGAAGAAGCCTTATAATAGTGGCAAAGTGGAGAATAAATAGTCTAAACCTAATCATGAGCACAAGAAGAAGAAAAAATTAGATGTCAAGCCAAAGGCATCACCAAATGAGTGCTCATCAAGTGGGAAATATAAGAAATAACAACTCAAATGTAACTTTTGTAAGAAACTTGGGCATGATGAATCTTAGTGCATGAAAAAGAAGATTGACACCATGACTAAGATGCTTGAGAAGAACAACATCAATGTTCTTGAAACCTCATTTCAAAACATGTTAGTACAAGATTTTAAAAAGGGTAAAGATAAAAAAATGGTAAAAATAAGGGCAAGGCACTTGTTACATTAGTTTCTCAGCCTGCAACTTGGGTTATTGACTCAAGTTCTTCCTATCACATAGCCTCCTGAGAAGATCTATTTTTAGAAATAGAGACATGTTATGTGCCTTCAATTCTCATGGATGATGACACTTTGATAGAAGTTAGTGGTAAAAGATCAATTGAAGTAAGTGATAGGACCTTAAATCATGTTTTGTGTGTTCTTTCACTATCCACCAATCTTCTATCAATATATCAAATCACTCACATAGGTGCAAGGAAGTGAGTTGAGTTTACACCTAATTCAGTGGTCATTAAGGAGTTGCATAGTGACATTCCAATGGCTGATGGGAAGGTGAATCATCAGTCCAATTTGTATACCCTCTCACATTTTGCCTAAAATCAGCCCTTAGCTACACTACTTACTCATGTAGATGGAGTAATCAAACTATGGCATGAATGATTTGGTCATTTAAACTACCATTAACTAGAGTAACTTAGTAATTAATACATGGTTTCAAGGTTTATTAAAGTCAAATTTTTATGTGGCTTATGCAATGTCTACATTCTTGGTAAGCATCCAAAAGAGAAATATGACAAGCACAAAGCAAGGAGAGCTGAATAGAAGCTAGAGATAGTCCAAAGTGACTTAATAGGTGCATTTCCAAAACTTTCATTCAATAAGACAAGATACATGCTCACATTCATCGATGATTTTTTGAGGTACACCTAGGTGTTTTTTCTCAAAAATAATTTTGAGGTCTTTGATCATTTTAAGAACTTCAAGGCACTTGTGGAGAAGTAGTCATAATGTTCCATTAAAATCTTAAGGACTGACAATGGAAAGGCGTATGTCAACAATAGATTTGATTACTTTTACACATTAGAGGGGATTTATATGTGACACATAATTCCATATAGTCCTTATTATAATGTTGTGGCCAAACACAAGAATATTACCTTAAAGGAAATGGAAAATTGTATGCTTCAATCAAAGTCTTTTGTTCCTCAGTATTAGGTCAAAGTAATCAACTATGCATGTTACATTCAAAACTAAGTTCCATACAAAGTCTTGAAGGGAATCACTCCTTTTGAAGCTTGAGATGGTCACAAGCCTGTAATAGAGCACTATTGAGTGTTTGGATCACCAGTAATATCCCATATTTCTAAGAAGAAACATAAGGCAATGGACCCTCAAAGTCAATCTTCCATCTTTGTGGGGTATGCAGAGGGTGTTAAGGGATATAAGCTTCTCCATCCTAAAAATCATGAGTTATTCATTGAAAGGAGTGTCAATTTTCAAGAGGGGCCAGTTGAACACAATATTGGCACTCCAGACTCTTTAAAAGTCTCACTAGACATTGATTCCACTTCAGATAGTGACATAGATCCACCTCTAGATCCTCCTAATGATGAGGATGACTCTTCTTCTTCTTAAATTTCAAGCAATGAGATTAGTGATGAGGATTCTTCTCCTCCATCTTACACTTACACTATAGATGATGAGGACTCACATCCTGATTCTCCAATCTCCTATACTTGTGGTCCCATTTGGGCCAGACAGACACTTCAAAGTGCTGGGAAATGGGTTGGAAATCCATCAGATATAAGGTGGATACACTCATAGTTTCAAAGGATTTCACATGCCTACTTGGCCATTTCCTCAGATCCATAAACCTTTCATGAGGCATCTGGCATTCCAAAATGGAATTTTGTTATGTAAGAATATTACAGTTTCCTAATCAAGAACAAATCATGGGACTTGATCCCTCTTCCCAAAGGAAGAAAATTAGTCCATTATAAATGGGTTATCAAACCAAGTATAGTGTAGATGGGTCATTCATTAAGTACAAAGATCATCTAGTTGTAAAGAGGTTTTATCAAGTAATTGGCATAGACTACATTGTGACATTTTCTCCTATAGCCAAGAGGATGTTTATAATACTCACTCTAGCCATCACAGCCACACATCGATGGATGTTCACCAAATCAACATAAAGAGTGATTTTCTAAATGGTGGCCTCAAAGAAGAGATATATATGGAGCAACCACAAGGCTTTGTGGAAGATACCTCCTTAGTCTAAAGACTCAAGAAATCTATCTATGGACTCAAATAGGCCCCTAGGGCATGGTATGCCAAGATGGACTCTTTTCTCCCCACACTTGGGTTTACCAGATGCCACTCAGATTCAAATGTCTACATCTTATGACAAGATGATTCTCTATTGATCCTAGTTCTATATGTGGAGACTTACTAATTATAGGGAACTCACAATCATCCATCTTAGTAGTGAAAACTATACTTTCAAATAATTTCAATGATAGACATGGGATTAGTAAACTACTTTCTTAGGATTAAAATCATTCAGTCAGATTCTACGATAACTTTATCACAATCTAAGTATTCTCTTGATTTGCTTGTGAAGTTTAACATGGTTGATTATAAGCCAGCTCCTACTCCCTTCTTATTTG
>JARHVA010007191.1:115000-132500 GCA_037957365.1 Torreya grandis
ATATTTTTGGATATATTAAAAGTGAACCCTACCTCTCAAATGTTGGCATATACTTTTTTTATTATATTTATTTTCAAAGAATATTTTATGTATTGGAAATGAACCCCACCACTTAAAAATGTTTGCATATGATTTCTCAACTTTTAAACTTTTTTAATTTAATAATTATATTCCAAATTGATTTTGACAATAGCCTTTGAACGCTTTTACACGTAAATGGATGATGCTAATAAATAGAAATTTTATCATCTGAACATGATCCCCACCACTTAAAAATGTTTACATATGATTTCTCAACTTTTAACTTTTAATAATCAGAGTGTGCGTGACAACAACTAGTGGCTTGTGTTAGGGAAAAATCATCCTGTGAGCGGAAGCAACGGTTTGTCTATTCTAACATCCTTGACTAATTTTTTGTATTTAATTATTATAGAATTGTCTGGTAATTATTTCACTGGGGTCTTTCCCTCTTCAATTGGCTAGCTCTCAAGGGTATTATCCTCTTTGACCTTGAGAGTGAATAAAATTGAAGGAAACATACCAAGTGAAATTGATAACTTGACAAACTTGACACACATAAATTTATCTGACAATATTTTGAATGGGACCATTCCATCCACACTCAACAAACTTCCAAACTTAGAAAGATTGTATCTGCACAAGAATAATTTATATGGAACAATTCCAAAACATTCAGGTTAGGCAAAAAGGCTTGGGTTGTTATTACTGAGTGAAAATATGCTTTTAGGGAAAATACCAAATAGTCTTGGGGATCTTTCTCAACTAAGAGATCTTCTTCTTGATCATAATCAACTATCAGGGAAAATACCTATCAGTTTAGGGAGATGCAAAAATTTGGAAAAGGTGGACTTGTCTTATAACAAACTCACAGGAAACATACCTTCAAAAGTTGCATCTCTTCCATATCTACAATTCTATTTCAACATTTCAAAAAATATACTATAAGGTTCTCTTTTAGGGTTGAGAAAGATGGTAATGGTCCAAGCTATAGATGTGTCTCACAACATCTTCTCAGGTGGAATTCTAGCTGCACTGTTAAGCTGCACAAATTTGCAATATTTGAATCTTTCTTGGAATTCCTTTGACGGCCCAATACCATCATCACTCACTCATCTAAAAAATATTGAGGACATTGATCTCTCTAACAATAATTTGTCTGGTTCAATCCCAATGGCTTTCAAAGAGATGAAAATTCTTCAACATATCAATCTTTCTTCAAACAAGTTAACAGGGGAGGTTCCAAAGGGAGGAGTTTTTGAAACACTTGATGAGTCTACAACTATGGGAAATCCAGATCTTTGTGGCACATGGATAAATTTGTAGCCCTGCTCTCATTCCAAACATAAAAGGTTTTCAATCTCCAAAAAGGTAATGGCACCAGTTGTGATTAGCATTTCAATATTCATCATGTCTTTATTATTGTTAGTATATTCCTATAGAATGATACGTACAAGTCAGAAGATGGTTTCCCTCAATTTAGGACCCCTAATAATTTCATATGAAGAGCTTGTAGAGGCAACTGGGGGTTTAACCAAACCAACATTTAAGGATTTGGTAGTTTTGGATTCGTCTATAGAGGGATTCTAAACAATGGCACAAATACTTTCCTTAAAGTTCTCAATTTCAAAGATGTTAATGCTCATGAAAGTTTTATCAGAGAATGCAATGTATTAAAAAGAGCCAGGCACTGCAATGTGATCAAAATCATTTCATCTTGTTCCAACCTTGATTTTAAATAATTAGTTCTTCCATTCATGTCAAATGGAAGTTTGGAGAAACGGCTATATCCTCAGGGAGAAGAAGGATGTAGATTAAATTTGAGTGATCGATTAAAAATAGTAATTTAGATGGCACAAGGTATTGCATATTTACATCATCATTGTTTTGTGCAAGTGATTCAATGTGACTTGAAAACTAATAATGTGCTATTAGGGAATGGTATGACTCCATATATAGCAAACTTTGGTATTGCCAAACTAATATTTGGAAACGTAATGAGTTCATTGAATTCTAAAAATGCACTAAGAGGATCCATTGGCTGCATTGTACCAGGTATAAATTTTACACTAATAGAAAAATTATTATCAATAGTTTGCTTTTTAATTTTGTACGAATATTTAAAATGGCTTGAGAATCACTAAAAATTGTATTATATTACAGAGTATGGAATGGGTGGAAATCTTTCAACAAAAGGAGATGTATATAGCTATGGCATTCTACTTTTAGAGTTGTTGACAAGGAAGAAACCAACAGATGATATTTTTGTAGAAGGTCATCAAATCAATATTAAAAAGTGGGTAGGTATGGATTTTGTAAATAAAATTAAAGAAGTGGTGGATAACAACCTACCTAGTGATGCTAATAAATCAAAGATATCAAATGTATTGGTATGCTTTACTCAATTTATATAAGTAGGTTTAGTTTGTACAAGTGAGTTGCCTCAACAATGCCCACATATGATGGAGATAGTTGAGAGATTAGAAAAAATAAGAGGCACATTTCTTGGTACTCTGATAAATTTTCAATTGCCAATAAATATCTCACCTTTGCTTGTGAGGACAAGTGGAATTTAGGGAGCCATGAAAATTGGTCTACATGTACATCATAGCTCTTTACTCAATAATTATGATTGTAAATAAGTGTTTCTTTGTTTTTTATTATGTTCTCTTAGATTCAATAATAATAAAAAAGTATATTGTGAGGTTATGTAGGGATAATTAGTGTAATATTTTTCTAAATTAGCGAGATGTAAGGGCAAGTTGTAGTTTTTTTCCAAGTTGATGACATGTAAGATAAACATGGTTGTTGATTAAATACACATATATAATAAAAATTAAATTCATAAAAAGATTTATTTTTCTTTAATCTTGTCATGTTTTTTCATTATTCTTCTACTTTATAAAGACAAGAATTTTTTTGGGGTAATTTTTTTCCAAATATAAAATGTTTAGGTCCAATTTTCAAAGTTGGCTGAATTTTTACAATTTATTATTTTGTGGCTTATTGTCACATTGGATATTATTAAATGAAAAATATTTAATTTCCTCTATCTCTCTTCAAATATCCTTCAGTCATTCATGTTATCCACAATGCCCATACATTTTTACTCATTTCAATACATGATCAAGCCAACTAGAAATTAATAGCTAGTGCAGAATGAATAAAAATCATAAAAGGAGTGTGAAACATTTTTTATATATTTTATTTATTTTATAGGCATGTACATGAAATATTATCAATTATATATAAGATCCAATAATTGTTTTATAAAATGCCTAATGGAATGTAATTCATGGACTACAATCATTGTTGAAAATGAATAAAATGAGATTGTATATTTGTGAGCAAATGTAATTGGTATTTATAGAGCCAAATTCAACTGCCTTTGCCAAAATTCTCCCAAAAAATACCAAAATGATAACTTGAACATAATGTATGGAGATTCATCTAAAACTAGTTAATTTAGTTAATTTTTATCAAATGATTTCTCATGGAATGCAATCACCATTGTATATGTAGATTAAATGGAATTTTTTGAGGAATCCCTAGAGTTTTTAAGTGAATGTATTTCATGTAAATCTAAACTAAATAAATTTTGACAATATCTTCCAAACATGTGCCAAATAGGGAGATACATGATAGAGTATCAATATTTTACCAAAAATTATTTAAAGAAAAATTTAATTGAATTTTGTAGTAGTGTCTACCTTGTTAAATGTGTATGCTTAGTACAACATTTGTTATCTAGTTCCTTGCATATTAGTGTCTATATTATCCTTCACCTCCTAATAATGATCAAATTTGAAGGACTAGTCTTTTTGATCGAATATAATTCATGTAAATACAAACTCAATAAATTTTGACAATATCTTCCCATCATGTGCCAAATAAGGAGGTACATAATAGAGTATCAAGATTCTTTCAAAAATTATTGAAATCAAAGTTTAATTGAATTTTATAGTAGTGATAACCTTGATAAATGTGTATGCATAGTACAATATGCATTATCTATTTCCTTGCATATTAGTGTTTATATTATCCTTCACCTCCCAATAGTGATCAAATTTGAAAGGATGGTCTTATTTTCAAGTTGAAGGGTATACATTCATCCAACCCTTATGTAATGAAAAGTTCTAAAAATAGTTGTACTTCAAATGATAAGACAAGAGTAAAGTAAGTATACACTTCATTAAAAAATATGTTATAGAAAATGTTGCTCTTCCAATATTTATAGATTTCAATTTATAGGATGAATTTCATTTCCCTGAAACTTGAAGGGATTGAATATTTTGGCCATATGAAAATATCTATGATTTTTAAGCATAAAAAGTAATGGCATGTTTTTTAAGTCCATATGGAATGAAAGGGAAAAGAATTGGATGGGCTTAAAAAAAAATTCTATGGATTGAAAAACTATTACTGAATGATTATAGAAATATATTTACTCTTTCACGATTCATTATTTAAATATCATTAAAAAAATTTTGAAGTGAAATTATTATTAGATAACCATCTTAATTATTTTACCCCTAATCAAAGTATGTTTGGAAAAATAATACTTTTGAAAGTAGATTTTTGTACAAAATAAATCAATATGTTTTTTCAATACTTTGGAAAGTTGACATTTGCCACATCTTCGCACAAAATAAGTTAAAATGTTTTTTCATTACTTTTAATACATTATTATTTTCATTTCCCACATTTTAAAGTAAGTTTGTATTATTATTGAAATTATGTCCTTACATTTGTTTGACCCTAAATTGGATGTGGATCTTCTTGGGGTAAATATGGTTAATAATATAGAAATGATAGGGCACAATTGTGAATATCAGATCTGCAATGGGATAATTAAATATTTAACTTAGCTATAACATATACCAAATTTATTAAACTTTGATAAGCTATTAATAGAAAGTACAATTATGTTAGATAAGGAAAATGACATAAAATGAAGTACTTATTTAGTTCTAATACTAATACAGATTTGGATCTAGAATAAATAGGAAATAGACTAGGAAATGATCATAGAATAATTACCAAATTCAAGATTGAGTGTCTTTGTAACTGTGGATACTAGCATCAGCCTCAAACTATAGTATTGATTCTTATAGCTATGTCAAACATAGGTGTCCAATATGGAGTACCTACTCAAAAAGGATGTGAATAACTATATGATTCTTGGTTTGTAATTGCCTTTACTATGGTGCATTCAAATATAGTTCATGTATTATTGCTCCTCATGAAATTGAAAAACCCTAGTTCTTGCTCCTCATAGTGACCATGGTAAAAATGAGCTAGTAGGATCATAGTGTCGAGATAACCCTGAAGACCCCTTTGTTAGTGGATGCTACCTAAATAACCATTACTTTGAATAGGGTCTCATACTAATGTAGCTATCCCCTAATGTGTTGCCTTGTTTGTTCACAAGAGTAAAATAATGTGAAAATCAAGTATAATAGTGACCTAAATTGTAACCTAACAAATATGACATTATGATTTCTCTTTCAGTACTTCAGACCTATATCTAGGTTGTTCCTTTGACTTATATCATAATAGGGTAAAACAGGAAAGCTTTTTTCACTTGAGTGTTTTTTGAATGCTCTTTAGAATGAATGTTAGGTGATTTTAGAATGAGTAATGATATTGAATATATATCACTCTTATTATGAAAATATATTGTAAAATAACACTTAGGCTGACCATTATCATACCTTTAATTTTAAAACTAGATAACATTAGGGCACTGGATGCTTGCATCAAAGAAGGACACTAGAATCAATACAGGGTTTATAATTACTGCTAATGTCTCAAAAGTTAGAAAATAGGTACATAATTATAACTTATAGAGGCATAAGATAAACAATTTTTAAGCATTCTAGGTAAGATAAAAGGCCTCACTCATCAACAAAAGATTGGTTGGACCAAGAAATAGGTCAAGGGGCACAAGATAAAGCACATGTGAGACTTATGCAAGTGGGAAAGGTCTATAAGTAAGAGGAACAACCAAGGGTTTGTATTCACTAAGTGTATAATATTGAGGTGTTATATAATTCACAAATATCATTAACACCATGTAAATAATCAAATATTTCATATACATTATAATTAAATAGTTGAAACATTAAAATTTAGAAGATAACACTGAAATATTTGAATTCCTAATAACTCTTATGCCCTGAGTCCTAAGGGTGGGTTGATTTGTAAACTCTTAAACCATTAACTTATTAGAATTCAAAGATTGACAACTTCTTATTCTTCTTCAAAATTTCTCCAAAAATGACAACTTCATTCATACCATGATCAAGAAGTAGTGTTTATTAATTACATTGGAAGATATCGATGATTAAGAATTAAATATGAATGCAAATACACTTAACCAAAATCATAACTATAGATATAAATGACATAATAATATTTGATGTATAAAACCCCATAAGATGTAAGGAAAAAATTATTAGAAGATGTAATAGCTCTAAATCCTATCTTATGTTGGCTAGTAATGGTTTACAATGAGATAGAATAAGTACAACATATTGTTTCTCTTAATTTTAGTACTATTTCTTAGAAATAAGTAAGGTAAGAAACTAGTAATAAGGGTGTGGTAGAAATACCTAGTTGTTGATGCATGTGTAATCCAAATGAGTATGGAGAGATCCTCTTTATCCTGGAAGGAATAAGCTATAGATAGTTAGGTGGATTTCTTAGTGTGAGCTAGATCCAAGAAGCACAAGCTTGCTAGGAGGCTGTCAATCCACTCTTTGATAAAAATTAAGTTGAAAGAGATAAAAGTAAAGTATATGCATCAAATGAGAGAAAGTAAATGACATGAAATCAAAGAATAAGTAGATGCTTGTTAAATAAAATGACTAAATATAGCAATAACTGGTCAATATTAGTAGTAAAGTGGGTTGGGTCAAGTTTAAAAAATTAGAAAAGGGTCTGTGAATAGGTAGGAACACATAAAGTTAGATTTTAATGGGTTTAAGGGGTTAGAAATAATTTGATATTTACTTATTATCATAGTGGCCATTGGTGGTTGGGCTAACCATCAGTAGTTAAGCTGACCATTGATGGTTGGGTAACTGTCAATGGTTGTAGTTGATCATCGATAGTCAAGGTGACCGTCGATGGTTCATGTGGATTTGGAAGGTTTTTAGAAAAAGAGTTATAAAATGGGTAGGTAGTCAATTAGAGGTCTATAAAGGGTCTATTAATAAGATGATATGAGATAATAGGGTCTGATTAGGGCCATGAGGTTAGAAATCCAATAAACAAAGTTGAGGTACAAATATACTTGTAGCTTGATAAGTAGTTGATGGTTGATGGTTGGAGAAATTTCAACAGAGTAATAGTACTTTGCCTGAAGAGAAATTTTGGCAAAGTTTTGGGTTTATATTTTAGTTGATGAATTGATGAAAGAAGACTTGGTTACCTGTAATCTTTAATACCTTTATTCTTGAATGCTCTTGTGATTGATCCATTTCAGCTCCTACTCCCCTCTTTTTATAGGAAAATAAAGATGGAGGATAAGAGGTTTAGGCTGATAATTTTGATGCTTGGGAATTCATTATCACCAAGTAAGGTAGCCATATTTAGTTATGTTGTGCCATCTTGTACAAAATTAGTATTTGTGTAAGCATGAGGAATACCTAACCATCAATGGTCTACCTAACCGTTGGTATTCAAGCAAACCATCGACGGTCGAGGGTTTAGAGGAAAAGGGGTCAAGATGAGTTAAAAGGGTTGGGTTAAAGCTGAGTTAGTAAGTTAATTAACTAAGGTAAATAACTATACTTAGGGTTTGATAGCTTAGTTATGTGGTTCTTATGGAGTTCTGAGGTATTTTTTCATCTAGAACTATCATGTGCAATTTTTTAATGTCTACATTTGCCCTTTTTTGTTATACAACTTTGAATTAATAAGTTGTTAAAAAATTAGATTATTGGTCAAGGTTTTGGTTATCTTGAGTATGGGAGGAGTTGTTACCCCTTAAACTAAGATTTGATGAGGAAAAGAAGAATCAGGTGTGGGTTTGATAAGTGGTTGATGGTGAGTCATGAGGTTGGTAAGAGAAAGGGGTTGGAAATTTGAAATACAAACCTATGAAAAAAATATGAATAAGTTGATAACCAAGATAACACATAAATAATGATTGCCAATGTTGGTAAAAATAAGGTAGGTTTTAGAAAGACAAGTGATAGGGTAACCAGTCCATAGTGTTAGGCATAACTGATCAGGTTATTCCTATTAAGTCTCCTAGATAGGGTCGGTGTTTTCATAAGTATCCAAGGTAGGAAGTGCTCTATTAAAAAACACAAATGGTCTAATTGTGCACTAGGTGGTGAAAATTTAAGTGGTCAACATGGAAAAGTTGGTCTAAAGGTCAACCAACCTAATCAAACCAATTCTTCTAACTCTTCCAACCAACAAAACAATATTTAAAACTGAGCTTCCCCAAAATAATATACTCCAATAGGGGAGTCCTATGCTTCAAATTTAGACAAATTGCTCAAATCCAACATCATACAACTTCCTCCCATCAAACCTCCTAAAAATTTTTATGCTTTTCTCCCTACACCTAGTTAGTACAATGAGAATAATCTATGTGTTTTTCACTGGGTTGTTGGACATGATTTTAGTAGGTGAAACACCTTTAAAACTATTGTCCAAAACATGATTGATAAAGGTGAGATTATATTTGATAATCCAAATAAACCTCTAAATCAATCCCTTGATATGTTTTAGAAACCTTTCCCCAATCATACCCCTTCTACCAACTATGATTATAAAAAATTGGAATCATCTCACACTCGTGAGGTCCATATGGTTAATGTCATTATTAGTAAACCTATCATTGAGGAAACCATTGACTCAATTACCTCTTCCTCCATTCCACTCATTAAAATGATGGACTCACCCTCTATTCCTTTGGATACCTAAATAGAGGAAACAACCACCCTTATTCCTTCACTTGATGAGACCATCGACTTATCCACATCTCCTTTGATAGTCATACCAAAGGAGGCAACCATTGTTTTAACTACCTCTTCCCCCAATCCACTTATTGAAGTGGTAGAACTACCCACCATTAATTTGGACACCTAAACAAAGGAAACAACCACCTCTATTCCTTCACTTGATGCCATTACACCTTCCTCCTCTATCATAGAACAACCCATTCTCTCTTTAGAAACCATCTCAAAAGAAGAGATCACCTTGTCTATTCCCTCCATGGAGGAAACATCCTTTTAAATATTGGAACTTTCAATAAAGAATAAAGTTGAAGGAATCATTCCCTCACCTAAACCTATGGAATTAATATTGGAAACCAATGACTAAGGAATCAAAATGGTTTATAAACCTTTTTCTTGATTAGTCCAAAGCCTAGAGTTCACTTCTCAACCCAATCTGGATAGAGGTACCTTTTAGCATTATCTTGGTCTCCCCTATCAAAACAAACATGAGCCTTCAACCTCACTTTCATCCACCCTTAAGCCTATCATCACCACAACCCCTTCATCAAATATTTCTTCCTCCAAAACCAAATGGGAATCATCCAGACCACCTCTATCCAAAATTGCCAAATCACCTTAAGCCTCTCTAACCAAACCTATTAAGAATCTAAGAATCCTTCTTACACCTAGCCTTGCTCACCCATATTTTAAGTTGGAATTAAACCCATCTAGTCCAACAAATAAAACCCTAAACAAACCAATTAAGAAGGTGGAGCCACCCAAACTCCCACCTTGAACTAGACCTATATCACCTTTTTCCCTCTTACCTTTTATCTTAGGACCTCATCCTTATACCATCCCAAGAGCTCATCCTTCTACCAAGAAGTTGAACCCTCCTAAAGTAACCCAAACCACACCTTCTTCTTTCATCCTAAGTTAACTTACACCTACCAAATCCTCAAACTCCCCATCATTCTTAACTAATCTATCTACCTCTAACTTCCCACCTATAGCCAAAAATTCATCATCCACGTCTAAATCTTCCACCTCAAAATCAACCACAACCAAGCAATTCCAACCAAAACCACCTACTAAAACCATTCCAGCACCTATAAATTTTGTGGTGAAGCCTACTTCTAAGAATGCTCCCACTTCTAAAACCAAAAACCCATCACCTCTAGCACTTTGCTTGAAACTTATTCAAACATTTTACAAAGCTTTTTGTAAACCTCTTCCTTAAGCCTACCACCAATCAAACTTTTTGACCTTTCTAGTCCCAAACACTCTTGGTTCAATGATAGATTAATCTACTCATATCATAGGACACCTGGACATGACATGGAGAGATACAAAGCTCTCCAAGAACTTATCCATAACTTATGGGATGAGGATGATGTATTATCAGATGAACCTCCCTTGACCCCATTACCAACCCAACCATCAAATCAACCTATCCAACATCTACCCACTCCCCCACTCTCACCCAAGAGTGAGGAGGAACCAAAGTAACCATATAGCTCAACACTTCCCCTCATCCATACTATCCATATGGTTACTTGATCTTAGTCCCAACAAAAGGATAAGGGAAAGGGCAAAGTGTTTAACAACTCAAACAAAAGCAATCAAGCAAAAGGAAAAGATATCAAGGAAATTATAACATACACTAAAGTGTATTTAAAAACTTAGGATTTTCTTAGATCATTTTAGGCTTATGCCTTAGAAAGTGTGAAGAGGAACTTTTATTTGTAGATTAGGTACTAGAAAGGAAGTCTAAGGTTGGTTTTATGTGTTAAAGTCTCTCAAAAATATGTATTGAAAGTCATTACATGGCTTGATATTGGGGCCTACCCCCTCACTTAGCACACTATAGTGATAAGGGTGTCAAGTGCTTATCCAAGATATACTAAAATTTAGAGTTTAGATTCAACTTGAGAGCTAAGTCTTGGTTTCTCTTCTTGGTAATGACCTCCAAATAAGATAGCAAAAAGATAAGGTTTACCACTAGGTGATGAAATCCTAATTGGGACTTATGTCAATTATGTTGATGTGTTTATTAATTATGTGGTTTGGTAGAGTGTTTGATAACAAGAGTGAAACTACAATTGATTATTTTTGGCTTTAAGTTATTAGATGAACTAAAATAAGCAT
This sequence comes from Torreya grandis, assembly GCA_037957365.1. Lineage (NCBI taxonomy): Eukaryota > Viridiplantae > Streptophyta > Pinopsida > Cupressales > Taxaceae > Torreya > Torreya grandis. The sequence continues at coordinate 126,124 of JARHVA010007191.1, forward strand.
GCAATAAGAAAGCAATCAATGTATACAAGTTCTATTTTATACCCAAAAGAAATTATAGATTTTGTTGTATGAGTATAGAATAAATGAAGAAAAGGGCACCTAGATGATTCTAGGTGCTATCAAGCATGCCAAAATATTTCTCTTAATTTCAGTATTATTTCTTAGAAAGAAGTAAGGTAAGAAACTAGTAATAAGGGTGTGGTAGAATTACCTGGTTGTTGATGCGTGCATAATCTAGATGAGTATGTAGAGTTCCTCTTTATCTTGGAAGGAATAAACCATAGATAAGAAAACACTAACAAAAGGGGTTATTAGCAAGATAGTAAGGTGGACTACCTAGCACGAGCTAGACCTAAGAAGCATGAACTTGCTAGGAGACTGTCAATATGCTCTTTGATAAAAATTAATTTTAAAGAGAAAAAAAAGTATTTACATCAATTAATAAAAATTAAATGAGATGAAATACAAGAACAAGTAGATGCTTGTTAAATAAAATGACTAAATATAGCAATAGTAGGTTAATACTAGTACTAAAGTGGGCTGGGTCAGGTTCAAAAAATTAGAAAAGGGTCTATGAATAGGTAGGGACATAAACAGTTAGATTTGGTTGTGGGTAAGGGGTTGAAAATAAATTGTTGATATTTATTTCCATAGTGACCATCGAAGGTTGGACTAATCATTGATAGTTAAGCTAACCTTTGATGGTTGCATAACCATCGATAGTTGTAGGTGTCATCGACATCAAGGTGACCATCGACAGTTCCTATGGATTTGGAAGGTTTTTAGAAAAGGAGTTGTAGAATGGGTAGGTGGTCAAGTAGAGGTATATCAAGGGTTTGGTAGTAATAAAATATGGCATAACAGGCTCTGATTAGGGCAGGGAGGTTATAAATCCAATAAACAAAGCTAAAGTACAAATATACTTATAGCTTGCTAAGTGGTTTATGGTTGATGGCTGGAGCAATTTTGGTAGAATAGTAGTACTTTTCCTCAATAGTAATTTTGATTGAGGTTTGGGTATCTATTGCAGTTGTTGAGTTGTTGAAGGAAGACTTGGTTGGTTGGAATTTTGAATACATGTATGCCTTAATGCTCTTATGAGTGACCCATTTTACCTCCTACTCCCTTCCTTTTATAGGCAAGGAGAGATGGAGGATAAGAGGTTCATGATGCTAATTTTGATGATTGGGAATTCATTAACACTAGGTAAGGCAGCCATATTTAATTATGTCATACTAGTTTGTACACAACTAATATTTGTGTAAGCATGGGGAAGACCTGACCATCGATAGTCAAGCTGACTATCAGTGATTGAGGGTTTAGAGGAAAATGGGTCAAGATGAATTATAAGGGTTGGCTTAAAGGTGAGTTAGTAAGTTAGTGAGTTAGTTAATTAAGGTAGCTAAGTAGACTCAGGGTTTGATAGGTTTTTTAGGTGGTCCCTAGGGGGTTTTGAGGCATTTCAACATCTAGAACTATCATGTATAGTTTTCTAGTGTCTACACATACAACCATCCTACTCACAAAACTTTGCTTACAATTTTTTTACTTCAATCCTTCTTAAAAACATCTAGACACCTTATTTTCTCACTGATACCATCCTATGTATTTATCATCCTTCTTATCCTTTATGAAGATGCCCTTTTATGAACCAAAGGATCTTTGATCATATGAGAATTTTAAGATATAATTTGTATGTTTATAAATAATCTATTTGGTTATTGTGGGTAAAACCACTATTTAATGTAGAATGAAATTTTCAAAATTTTTGCCTGCATGAGTTAATGGTTACATAACCACCCTAGTGATTACTATAGAGTAAAAATTCTACTCTACATTGCATTCCAAATTCTAGTCATGCATGACAGTTTTTGTTCTCACATACCATGGTCGTGATGATAGATTTTTGAAACAAAGCACGAGCTTATTTCTTTTAATTCAATTTCTATCTAAGTGTCGAAGAGCAACAAAATCTACCAAGTGGCGTCGTTTGAACATGGGTTCATTTTCCCCTTTTTGTTTCTTTTGTCTCATTTTTGCCTAAGTGTTGGATTCGAGCAGAAGCTGCCGAGTGTCACTTTTTGAGACACAAAATTGGCTAGGTGGCACCATCTGAGGTACCTTTCATAACTTTCAAGAAGGTAGCAGAATGTGCCATGTATCCAATAGTAACTTAGCAGAACGCACCATGTGTTGGCATCTATGTTTCATACTGGCACCCACGTCATTTTGAATCATTTAAAAAGGTACAATCATTAAATAAAGTGTGTTTTTTAATTTTATGATACTTGTTTAATTTTATGATTATGGATCATTTGATCATCATCTTATTCTTCTAAAACCTTGATCTGCATATTTTAACCCTTTATCTACAAATATTTGTTTTACACACATTTGGGTGCAACTGGCATATCTTCCTCTCCAATTTTGGTCATAATCTATATTAGTGGTTATTGGAAAATCCTTGGAGAATTTATTGGAAATTGATGCATCTTCTTTGAATTTTTCCCCAACAACCTTTATTAGGGTTCTTGTATGTTTGGATATTTCCCAAGCCCTGCCTGATAAGATTGAGTTGAGAGTTAAATATAGATGTTAGTCTCAAACCCTTGATTATGAGGGCCTTCCCTTCAGGTGTAAGAATTGCTTCAAAATTGGTCATTTGGATGATTCTTGTCTAAATTCAAAGCATAATGTGGCATCTTCATGGTGGTAGGATGTAAGTGAAGAGTTATTCATATTTTTTCTAGAAAATGATCATGTTTTATCCTTAGACACTATTGAAGAAGTCCTTATAGAGGAGGAATCTGAAGTGGGACTAGCTAACTTGGTGTCATCACCTCAGCTCTTGAATGTTATTGGATTAACTATAAAGAGTAATAGGGATTCATATAGTAGAAATATGATTGGTATAATTTCATCTGAGGAAAGGTATATCTCTCCATGTTTGGATACATTTCATTTGATTAATTCAAAATAATTAATGATAGTTAGAAATAAGAAAAGAGTATAATCATACCTAATCCTACTTCTAAGATACTTCGCTCTCATAACAAAGTGAAAATGGATGAAACATAGTAATTTTAGTTTAATGTTTTAGTAATTTTTGTTATTTTTTGATATGTTGAAGTATTTTTTAATACTTTAGGTGGTTGGTTTGAATGAAATATGTTGAATAGATGCCTTGATGGTTTTTTTTGTTAAACCAGTTCTATTTGGTTTTCTAAGTAAATTTGCTACCAAGAAAGGGCCTTGTAATCCCTAAAATCGATCAAAAAAAGATAGTTGCCATATGAAAAGAGGTGTTCAACTACATTTGTATGATAAATAATTATGGAAATATATTAGAATTTAAGAGTTGTAATATGTTAGTATAGTTGTTTTTCCCACTGGTTTTTTCCTACACGGTCGTATGGCCATTTTATGTTAATTAAGATTCCTTAGGTTATTTATAAAGGGTCCATAGGATAATTATATTTTAATGTAATTAATTAATTAGAAAAATTAGGAACTTTCTCATGTTGCCTTAATTTTCCTTATATATACCCCACTTTTCCTTTTTGGGAGGTTAATCAATTGAATGCATTATTTTTTATTCTCTTAGAATTCTAGAGCTCTCTCTATAGGAATCAACATTGTTGATTGGACACTATTAAGAGATATTGGCACACTTTTTCATGGTATCAAATCCCTCCTAATAGCCTCATGCATCAAACTCCCTGGTAATATCCTCCATGCGTTCACCTTGTTGTGATGTTTTCTTCTATTTTGGCCACTATTTTTGACCTTGGAGGCATTTTATTAATTTACCTTGAAACTTATGTGAAAATGCCTTTGATGAAAAATATGTGTCCAAATATTTTCTAGGTTTTTTTAGATCTAAAATGGGTTGCTTTTAGTTTTTTGAGAAAGTTCATGGATTTTCCTAAAAATCAATTTCTTCCATCTGGTCAGATATCTGTACGAATAAAGTAATCAAGTCTGCAAACCCTAGTTTACTCTCAGTAGACCAAATCAGGTTCTCAAAGGTCCATTACTTGATTTTAGACCAAATCAAGTTTTCAAAGTGTTACAACTTGCTTGCAAGACCCATTCGATCTTTCGGTATTACTTTACTTCTAATTCATGAATTTAATTAAAGTAGTTCAAAAATCCCAAATTATATTGGAAGAAGTAATTAGGTTTCTCAATGCCAACAACTAGCAAGTAATCAGGGTTCTCAACCTTGACAACTTAATCACAGACCAAATTAGGTTTTTTGAGTTACTTTACTTTGAATTTGGGAACTTACGTAAAGTAGTCTAAGAAACCCAAAATACACTGCAAGAAGTAATCAGGCTTCTCCAAGGTAATTACTTAGAAGTAATCATGTTTATTCAACACAACTACTCATTTACTTTTATAAGTTGCAGTTGTTTGAAACTTTGATTTGTTCTCCATAGACCAAATCAAGTTCTCCAAGGTCCATTACTGACTACTCATTTTATTTTTTATGTTGTAGCTATTTAAAACCCTAAAGTAAAGTTGTTCAAATAACCCAAAATACATTACCAAGAAGTAATCAAGTTTTCTAAGGTCAATTACTTCTTACTTTTAAAGTAAAGTAGTTACAAGAACCTGAAGTAATGCAGTTGTAAGAACCCAAAATGCACTAAGAAGACCTATTTGAGTTTTCCAGGGTCAATTAATTCTTACTTTTTAAGTAAAGCAATTGCAAGAACCCAAAGTAAAGCAGTGTTGAAACCCCAAGTGACTTTCAGGAGAGTATCAAATTTTAGGTGAAAGGTAATGAAGAAATAGAGTAAAGTTATTTCCACATTTTTAGATGAAAAAACACAAGTCTAGTAAAAAAATTCCATTTTTGGAAAGGGTCTAGGAATATATGGGAGTAAGAACCAGTAAGTGCTATAACTTTCAATTCATATCTCCTTTTGGGGTGTCATTTTTTTGAAGTGCATATTTTATTGAGATATAGACATTGGTGACATTTTTTTGGGACTTTTGTAAAATCCATTTTTTACATGGTCTAATAGCTTAAAACTCTCTTCAAAGCTTTATACCTTTCCTCTTGGATGCATTATCAATTGTGCCCAATGTCCATCTCATACTTTCTTACACTGATTGATCATAGACACATTCTCAACTGTGCCCAATGCCCAAGACTAATATATCTAAACATTGAACCACTCACATCATTTAATTATCTCAAGTGGAAGTCTAAAATGCAGCTCACTTTGAGAGGTAAAGGACTCTATTAGATTACTATGGGTGAAGAAACTAAGCCATCTACATATACAAAAAAGGTTAAGTGGTATAATAGATGTGATGAAGCCTATGGGTTTCTATGCCTGTTACTGTTTCCTAACCTCTTATTTCATGTTAAATCTACAAAAAATTTAAATGAAGTTTGAACAATCTTGGACAAGATTTTTGGAATGCAGGACATCATGAGGGGTCATAAGCTAAAGAATGAGCTCATCACATTGAGTCCAGGTGACTATGACACCCTACAAGACTTCTTTACAAAGTTTAAATCACTAAGACTATAATTAAAACAATATGACATTGGAAAAATAGATGACTAGTTGATTCTATCCATGCTTGCAAATTTGGACATGACTATTCAATTTTTATCTCTACATTTCATGCTACCAAACATGCACTTCAATCCACTTGGAAAATGCCATCATTGGATGAGTTTGTTTCTGATCTAACTCAGGAGAATGATAAGTTGGTTAAAATGGGTACACTAAAGCCTTCAAAAGCACATGGCTTGATTGTCAATTAGGACAAGAAGAAGCCTTATAGTAGTGGTAAAGAGGAGAATAAATAGTCTAAACCTAATCATGAGCACAAGAAGAATAAAAAACCTAGTCCTTAGTATAATGGTGTGGCCAAACACAAGAATAATACCTTAAAGGAAATGGAAAACTGCATGCTTCAATCAAAGTGTTTTGTTCCTTAGTATTAGGTCAAAGTAATCAACTGTGCATGTTACATTCAAAACTAAGTTCCATATAAAGTCTTGAAGGGAATCACTCCTTTTGAAGCTTGAGATGGTCACAAGCCTATAATAGAGCACTTTTGAGTGTTTGAATCACTAGTAATATCCCATATTTCTAAGAAGAAACATAAGGCAATGGACCCTTAAAGTCAATCTTCCATCTTTGTTAGGTATGCAGAGGGTGTTAAGGGATATAAGCTTCTCCATCCTAAAAATCATCAGTTATTCATTGAAAGGAGTGTCAATTTTCAAGAGGGGCCATTTGAACACAATATTGGCACTCCAGACTCCTTAAAAGTCTCACTAGACATTGATTCCAGTTTAGATAGTGACATAGATCCACCTCTAGATCCTCCTAATGATGAGGATGACA